>JAOUZG010000350.1:0-21557 GCA_026289955.1 Argiope argentata
ACTCTTCATAAGTACTGATAATCTATTGAATATAAGAAATACAACAGTCTTGAGAATCTAAAATGACTTAAAAATGAAAGTACATAATCTAATAGCAAACGATTAGCAATTCTCCGTCTAACAGTTTTTTTTTTTCAGAAAAAGATATTTCATATCTTAAGAAATTATCTTAATTCATATCTTAAGAAAACAGATTAACAATATTAAGAAATAAATAGGAAGCTATAGCATGAAACTACTAAATTCGATAAGGAAATTTCAGATGCATCATAAAAATTTGAAATCGGATCTTAACATTTTTAAAACTAAATAGATAAAATACTAAAAAAAGTGTGAAAAAAATAATTTACGCGTAATAAAACTTGACGCGATTATAAATTTAATCCCAAAAAATTTCGTAAATTTCAATCCACACTTTCGACCAATTCTCAATGAAAAAGAATCATTTTCCTCAGAGCACAGTCTCTTAAACAAAATTTTAACAACTAATAATACATTCTAAATTTGAATTATAGGCAGGCCCTCAGTAAAAGCAAATAAAAATATCATTCTAGACAATTGATATACAAAAAAAGAACTTCAACGCTTTTTGCAGACATCTATTAGCGTGTCAAACCCATCAAAATTACTCACGTTTCAAATTTATTGAATGCATCAAATCACAAAAAGAGATATAACACTCATACCGATTAAAGTGTTCAGCATCAATCAAAAAAGCGGATTAAAAAAAGCGAACAAACTTACCGAATTAATCTTATTAAAGGAATAACAATGTCACAGCTTTTTTTAAAAAAATACTTAAGATGAAATATATTATTTGAGGAAGAGACGAGATCGAAAGCTCAACTCATTACCTTCCCATTACCAACGACGAAATGAAAAAAAGTTTCAAGATTCTACCGCACGTGTGATTGCGCGCGCATATGAATTTCGATAATTGATGACGCCGATCGTGGAATTCTCAAAGCACAGCGTAGGTGTAAACACATGCAGATGGCTTGAAAAATGCAAAACAAAGTGGAACTCTAATCAAAGTTGTTCTCTCACTCTTTTTTTACTATATATTTTTGAATCCAGAAGCATTTATTCATAAATGAATTTGAAAGCATTGTATACTCCTATCATTTTACTTCTTTTCCGGATAAAATATAATTATATACCATTTATTTTGGAATTAAAGAAATTTCAGGAATATTACTTTTTTAATCTTGGGTTATAAAGAATATCTATGTAACAGCAAACACAATCTGACTTGAATTTGCAACAATCTCTCTTTCTATGTAACTGAATAATATCTGATAACTAAACACTTATAAAATTTCATATCAAAATGTGTTCAGAATGGGTTCATGTTAGATTGAAAATTCAGAATCTGTTTCCTACGGAATCCAGAACAGAATTACATACAGAATTTATCTCGAATTTATATACATGAAATAAACCGAACTGCGTAATTTTGTTATTCATTATAAAACCGTCCGTTTTCAAAATAAAATGTTTTAAGTTTACTTTTAATTAAAAACTGAAAAAGAGAAGAGGCCGGATTTAATTAGCATAGAATCTTACTTTTTTGAATAAATAAATAAAATAATTGCTGTTCCACATAGCAATTTCTTTCAATACCATTTTATTGCAATAAGTGTCAAAAGATCATTTATTCCAATTAAGTGAAGCAATGCTAGGTCCGTACTTTTTATCCGGTAAATATTTTGTGGGCCAGGAGCAGTGTACATTGGGATACTCCTTTTTAAATAAATATATCAATTCAGTTTAATTATTTTATAATATTAATTATTGTAGAATTTTACTTTAACACTAAAGTTACCACGAGCGGGTCAAATGACCCGTTTCCAATGGCAATTCCAATGGATAGATGAATCGCCGGTAGGTTTAGTGTTAATAAAGTAGACTAAATTTCTGAACCTCTGACAATGCGCATATTTTTGTTTATTATATCGGATGATTTATATGTCTCTACTATATTTGTATGCAATATTATTTATCTCTAGAAAATTAATTTGCCTAAATATTATTGATATAATGAAGACATTTATTTTCCATAATTCTACATCATAATTTCATTTTACTTTGGTAGCTGATGTCAATAGTTAGCTTTCCACATGCGACTAATCTGCCAGGGATTAAACTGAATGGTATACTTCAACTATGAAAAAAATTGCGAAAAAATCGTTTAATTTTAACATTTTCCAATAAAAGAATTGAAAACAACCATGCAAACCCTATTTTAAATAATTTACAACATTTTACAATTACTTTTAGAAATCAGTTTGCATGTGGGTTCGAACGGACGTGGGTTGATCGGAAAATGCTTGGCGATTTTTATTGGAGTATCATTGAAGGCATTTTTCTTATTATGGATGGTATGGCACTTTTTCCAATTTGCAACTCTACAACGATGGCCTTATTTCAATTCGATTCGCTTGAAATTCAGACATTTAAGATTACTTATATTACTTTTCTTTTTTGATAGTTGGACAAATCTTTATTAGGTGTTATTTGTATGCTGTAAAATCTAAAGACAAACATGATTTTGTATTTACTATGGAACTTAAAATTGAAATAATGGATCAGTAAAATCGATTTGCGGTATATAAATCTTTTGATTGCATCTAAAATGGAAAATTTCGATGTCCTTACCAAATGCGAGGTAACGACTGATGAATTCTATGATTTTCTTAAAAGGGCGATATGAAAGGCGTGGAAATGTGCCGCAAATCAAAAAGTGTTGAATTTCTTCAATAGGCTGTTCATTCGTATATCGTAGTTAGTTTGACTTCATTTACAAGTATAATTATTCAACAATTATAAGGATAATAAAGCATAGGGAAGAAATTCAAAGTTATGAAACCAAAAATCCTTCTTTTAAAAGATGTTGTTGTAACGCTTAGTTTAAAAACAGATCGGGATAAAATTTTGAACCACAAAGGGTTTAACAAATGATTGAACCTCTATCGGATCTTACCTTTTTATGCATATCAGTACTCAAAACCCCAAGGATTTAAATTACTGAAATTAGGTACACAGTTAAAAATTATGTTTTTATCAAACTTTAAACCAGATACATCAAATTATGTGTCAAATATACAAAACAGTTGTCTGTCGAATTCTAAGAACAATAAATAAGAAACATAATTACTCAGATGTATTAATTTTGAAATGTAATTGTGATTAAAATTATAATGCCATGTTAAATTTAATTTCAATTGGCTGGGGGGGGGAGAAAGCCCCCAAAAATTATATTGGGTTTTCTTCACGATTTTACAAAACAAAAACCTCTCACGCACGAGGTAATGAAAAAAAAATGCATTTGTATCCGGGTCCAAGGTCCACATTCTTGTGCTGTAGAACATTTCCACTCACAAAGTTTTAACCCTTCGCGCACCGAAAAATAATTAGATGCAGAATTATTCACCTAACACAAAGATTGGTTTATTGCTATGAAAAATAAATATACATCATTCTTTTCAGTCGAATTTCTTGAAAAATTAATCTACATCTCTTAACCATTATGTAGGCGTATTTAACGATTAAATTTGAAAAATAAATTAATAAAACGTAAAAATGATGCACAATCTTAAATGACGAGTCAGAGGCACCATCATAGTGCAGAGGGTTAAAGTTACGTGTAAAGGCATGACTATTTTATAAGTTGAAAATTATTTGTAATTTCTTCAGTTTGCTGGCGCATCAAAATTTATTGGTTAGTTATTGTAGGTATTGAAATTTTATTGGTTAGTTGCATTGTACATTTTTTTGTCCTCTATCTTTTGTTTTTTCCATTATATTTTCCTATTCATTTTTTGGTTACTTATTAACTGATGCACTCATAACACCAGAAATTAAATAATTTCAATGACTAAATTAAGTCTGGTTGGTGTTGCAACATCCATACAATTGAATCGAAGAACAAACTAAAAACTATTAGAAACAGCCAGATAATATTAATTATTGTATATCAAAATGTTTTATATAATATTTGAATTCGGTGGAATTTCAATTGGTTTTTATTGGTTAGTTAGTATGGCTAGTCGTTTTAGGCGACCAGCTGGTTCACTGGGAATAGTACTTGTATTTGATTTCATATAACTTCTTTAGATATACCTTCATGGCCATTAGTCAGCCAAATTGTCAGTCATCAATTCAGTATAAGGTTAATTCTCTTTTTTCTGAGTTCTGTAAAGGTTTGTTTTATTATGTATATGAACCATTCTAATGGAAACAACTCCGTAACCTTGTATTATTTTATCTGATGAAAGCAAATTAAATCTATAAGGGTGAGATGGGTGATACTGTGTGTGAAAGGAAGTTAGAAAAGAACTGTATCCTAAGGACTCAATAAAGACGATTAAATATGGGGGGGGTTCCATAGTCTTTCTGGATTGTATGCTCGAAATAGAGGACTTGTGTTGTTGTTGTTACTTATGGCTCTTGCAATGGATAAACACCGCTGATATATCAGCAGATTTTAAGCCGAAGGTGTGCGTCTCTTGTTTGAAGTAGCGCCAACTAGAGTCAAGAGTTAGGATTTAGCTACACACTCAGCATATTCACTTGCACAACCTTTTTACAAGGGGGTACAGTCACACATCTCACAGATAAAACTCAGAAGAACAACTATGCCCGAACCGGAACTTGAACCCGGGATTCCTTGAACACGAGAGGACTTGTTTTATTCATGGCATCATGAATAGATTGATATATTGTCATTTTAAGGAATAATTTACAAAAAGAGTGTCGATAGATTAATACTAAGATCAAACTTCGTCTTTCAGCAAGAAAATAATTTGAAGAATAATGCGAGGATTAACAGAATATTTGCTGTACCAATGCAAGCTACAGCTATACACTTTACTCAAATATATAGATTTAGATGTTATAGATAATTTAAGGTACCAGCTGGAAAAATCCATACATTAACTTGAGGTGACAGGTGAAAAGGATCTCAAGATAGTTTGAAAGGAAAAATGAGCCAAACTTTCAGTTGAAACGACCAAAAAAACCCGGTCATATCCAAACATAAGAAATAACATGCAGTAGCATAGGAAAAAGGTTTTGAAACTGCATATTAATTTGCCAATAGTAACAAAATAAATAAAATTGCATAATCATATTATATATATGACATTCTTTTTCATTTAATTACTATATGAATTTATTTTTTTATATAAAAGTAAATTTTTTCGCAATTTTTTCTTTACATGTTGGTAGGGGATGAGTCTGAGTATCGTTAGTAAAAAAACAGTTCTTTAAAGTAAAATTTAACTTGTTACATAAAAGAATATTTTATGAACTCTATAATTTTATTCATATATATACGGGAAATTTTAAGCATGGGCAGCACTAATTTTTCACAAAAATTAAGTTCAATATTTTCTCATTTCTGCAACAATAGTCTTTTTTAATTCATATTTACAGAGGAAAAAACGCGTCCTAGTCATTTTTCTTAAGGTATTCCAATAAATTTTCGGTGAAATTTATATTCATTGTTTTGGAGTTGTGTGTCCATGACTGAGGAGAATTAGACACTCGTGAGAAACGAACTTCGGAAGTTTCATGTTTTAGACCATTAACTTGATGTATAGACCAGTTGTAGCCTAAAAAAAGTTTCAGCGCACATTTTTTAATGAACGTTTAGAAAAAAAACCCTTGTACCTCTACCTATCACATGGGGGTATACAACGTATCACAGTATACAACACATTGCAAACAGAAATCCCAAAAGGTGCAGATAGAGAACAACCATGCCCGAACCGGGATTCAAACCCCCGATGCCCACCTTTCGGGGAAGAGGCGCTACCGCTGTGCCAAGACGAAGGCTTCAGAATCAGTTTTCTTAACTCAATGCTCCCTTGACCCCTTTGCCTTGATATTTTAATTCAATTAATATTTACTTCCACAGTAAATGAAAATAACTCTATTGAGAAATTCACCTGATTAATTATAAATTCAACCCTACAGGAGGCGATAATTTTTAACTAACATTGCAAATAATTGTTGCTTGATTATGAGATGATTGAGTTCGGCTTGCAAACTCTTTTTTCAAAAATTTTACTTTTATGCCTAAAATTTCAGTTTTAGCATTAAAGTAAATTTTATGAATTTGCTCTATCTGTTTTTGTTTTTTGCTGTACAATAAATTAAATTTTAAAAAATACTTTGTTTTTTCTTAGTTGATTTTAGTTAAAATATTTTCGCAGACCAAGTTTTTTTTCCTGTCATTTCGTTTAATTTGTAGCGACAGTGAGATGAAAGAAATGCAAAAAGTAATTGGTCATTTGCTACTCCTTTTTCTATTTGTGGTGTTTATTCTAGGATATAATATAGTTATAAATTCCGTAAAGTCAAATACTAAATAAAGAAATTACAGGTTTTGCACCGAAAACAATTTTCATCAAAAATATCTGAAAAACCACGCACATGCGATTTTATTCTAATTACAGATATTAAACTGTGTTTAATCACTTTCCTGAGTGTAATAAATTAAGAGCAAAAAGCGTTTTGCAAGAGCGCGAAAGATCTGAATCGGCAGGCAGGTGAAAACGAATCGCCTCGATTCATTCATTCATTTATTTTTATAATTTTTTCGTCTACCACAGAGGTTTCCCGATGCGAATTTCTGAGAGCATCAGAGATAATTATGATAATTCAATGGACTTTTCACCGCTTTCGTATCCTCTGTGATCACGTGTTGAATCCAGTGCGTCATCAAAACTGATACATACAAGCGTATTGGAGAGTTTCATTTTGTATAAGTTCGTTTCAAATCTGTGACGAATTTATTTTCGATTTAGAATTTGAGTTAGTTTTTTTTATTAATTTACATCCTTTTGATTCGTAATTTCATTGATAAAAAGAGATGAATGAATTAGTTGATTCAACTGATGAGATAGTTTATAAAATTGAACAAATGAATTAGTTTATTTCAACTTAACCATATTCATTGCTTGATACTAAGTTTGATTCTTCGTCTTTTAGAAATGAAATTAAAAATTGCTTTGTAATATGAATTTGTATAATATTGTTTTTTAAAAGTTTAATTAAAAGTAGATCAAATTATTTGTAAAATATTAGAATATTTTTATGGAATAATCGTGCCAGATGAAAATTAAAAATGGCTATTTGCATTTTACTACTAGAACGCTGTATAAAAACTTATTCTAAATTTTTTTTACTTTTTTTATTTCTCAGTTCCATTAGAAATACCAAATTTTAGCAAGAAGTAATGAAAATATTATTCAGGCATATTCCTTTTTTTATCAGTAATAAAAAAATGCTGCTTATTGCATAAGTCTGCTAAAATTGCGTTATAAAGTGTTTAAATGCCGTTTTAAAAATGTACATTGCTTAATTAACTTTGTAATTTTGGTTTAATTTTATCATAGACTTCACGCTAACATTTGCTTTGCAGTTTGATCATACTTATGCTGCATTGCGTCACTTCATTCTATATTGCTCCATTTTTAGTTTTAAAATTAATTTTAGAAGTAATTTGGTAAAAATAAAACATATCTTTTTACGATATAGAAGCACAAGAGTTTTTAAAGTTCTAAAGCTGATATGTAGCGTAAAATGATTCAAAACATAGTGCGATCTTTAATTCTTTCAGGTATTATGAAATGGTCGGACTGAAAAATGAAAATAGCTATGAATTGACATTCATATAATTAGCATCTAAAGCAAATTATTATAAGAATTAATGATAGTTCATATATCCTAATGGAACAAATGTTATGTTTCCAAATTTATTTTTTGATTTCCGTTAAGAAAAATTTTCGCATTAAAATACAACAGTTTATTTTAAAAAGTAACATTACATTCTGAATTACTTTTTTCCATTTTAATTAGTAAATAACAGTTAAACATCTAACTACTGTTATGTTTGAATGTTTTAACGATAACTAATTAAATATGGCATAAAATTAACCTGTTAGTTGGCTATGGTGAAATATTTCAATGCAAAACGGATTGAATATAAATTACCCTGTTAAGAGGTAAATATTTTTAAATCCTGATGGTTAGGAACTTAGCGTGGAGATAATACTAAGTTTTGAAGTCGAATTTAAAAGTAATAATTAATAGTTTAACTTTCATTCTAAGTATTTGATTTTCGTAATTAACGATGTTTTATATTTATGAAATGTTCGTTATATGTAATGTAAAAAAATTACAGGTAAAAGCAGTCTTTATTAACTGAAGGCACTTCAGTGAATGAAAAGTATTTTTTAATTATTCAATTAGGGTATCTTAAGAATTAAAACTCATAAATTTTGCTTGTTCCTCTTCCTCAAGTCAGTTTAATTTGAATTATTTCGGGATTAGATAAAGCTTCCAATCGAGTTAATGTAATCGTCTGATTTTGTTTACTTACATTAGATTCCTCAACTGACAGAATTCATCTAGAAGTTTTCTGAATAGATGCTAACACCTTTTAAAATGTTACATTGTTTTAAAAGATTTTTTTAAAAAAATGCGAGTCCGAAGGGGAAATAATAAATTGTATGAATCTCTATAAAAAATAGCGGCCCTTCCATTATTATGGCAACCCTTTTCTCTCTTAAAAACAAAATTCCATCTGCAAGTTCAATTCGCACATCTGCATTAATTGTTATTACGTTCTACTCTCTAGTTGAAATGGAAACAGCTGTTATTATGTGCTTATTTTGAAGAATTGAATACTTTTTTATAAATCGTTTGTTAGATTGTTAACGAATAGAATAATAATTCATTGGAAGGCAGATATCTGGTTTTGCTTAAGGAATTTTTATCCGCTAAGTTAGCAACAAAATCGTTTTGTATTGAGATTTATTTGTAGTGTAAACATTTAATTCTTAAAGCTGTAATTTTGTTAAAAAAGCAGCCTGTTCATGAATATAGGGAGAAAGGGATTTTTACGGAATAAAGAATTAATGTACATAATTCAAGTTCTAAATTTAAGAAGTAATTTAAGGTATAACCGTTTGTTAAATTAAGTTTCACTTTATCAGAAACGGCAGGTTTTAATAATTCTAAATGATTGATGCATTCCTAATAGCTTCTTATTGAACCTCCTAATCAGAAACACAACTTATACGACATTCTTTCGATGTCTTAGTGTAAATGCCGTCTAATAAACTTGTTCTGGTTGTTTGTCTTTTAAATGACTGCTAAGAGAACTTTGCATTCAAAAATAAAATTCTGTTATCCGATTCATTAATAGACCAAAAACAATGATTTTGGTTTTAAAAGCGCTGAAGTTCGTCTTTTTTTCTTTTGACAGTTCATTTAAAAGTAATTCTGCAATAAGCCAATAATATAAAATTAACTACCTACATGTTTTTAAAGAATATAAAATGTGCATGCTATTTAGCCATTTCATCTCAAAAGTAATTTCGTTCTAGTGTTCCTGAACAGTTTCCCATCCCTTTTTCAACGCGCCAATTCTACTAAATTTGAAATTAATTTTACATTTATGCTACTATTTGTTTGTAACCATTTCTAATTAATTTGTTCAAGCAACGAATGCCTATTCGAAGAGTTTTCTGACGATCCGAAATCGATTCCTTGTCGTTTGGTCAGCTGGCAATTCCGGAAGCCTGAATACAATAGAATATTCTTTAACTAAATCTTTTATTCCGCAACATTTGGAGATATGTTTTCAGATATCCTACCTCCTAACCGAATATTTTTCGATATAAATTGTAATATGAAAATCGCTGATGTGGAGAAATTATTTCAACATATCATTTCCCCCCTATTTTAATATGACAAACGATTTGAAGAGTCAACTTTTTTTGGAAGGTGTTTATCTTTCTCCCAGATCTGTTTTGATATCCGACAATTTTTATAACTGAAATCGGACAGTATTAAAATGTTATTTTTAATATTACACTACTCTGATGTATTTAAGAGTATTATCAGTATGTAGAAATTCAAAGGATTAAATAGCATCTCTGAATTATATTAATTGATTAATGCATTTTAAACCTATTAAAATTAGCGGACAAATTCCACCTATTTATTTTGATTTTCTTAGTTAAAATATTTTTTCACGTCAGTAAGTGAAGAATATTAGCAGTTTAATGAAACACATGACAAGCAGCATTCCTTTATAATATTTTAATCGCATTTTCTAATAGAATAAATACTTTTTTATTCAAAAAATTTCTAGTCGTCGTGATTCACGATTCTATATCTAACCGCATTCCTTCTCATCTCTTCTATTCGCTCAAAAAATATTTTTATGAATCTATTCTGGGACACAATTTGTTGGGTTGACATAGCCTGGTTGGTAAGGGCGTTGAATTCATATCCCTCAGGATGTGAGTTTGAACTCGCCAGCTGGCTGGCCCACGTTACATCTGTCTTGATAATAAAGTCCTCCATTTCGAGAGTAATACTAGTGGGGTACTGGGTCAGAGATGATCGTTCTCTGTTCGGGATCTCAATTATGATCTGTGGATGAATAAATGAAGACCGCACCGTAGAAACAGTTTGTGACGTCTGTGAGTGAGAAGTCAGAATTTTGACCTCAGGTGCTCAGGGTCTAAAGTGCCCTCAGGAGCCACTGCACCCCACCTTCTGTGTAAAGCGGAACACGATAAAAACAACATCACAGTTTATTAATCACAATTCTTCTGTCAATGTCCTTTTAAGGGGGTTATGGTGATGTAATGTTAAGAATTTAGTTTATATACTAGAGGATATTGTCTCTGGAAATAGTGCTGCCTATCTATGATGGACGATCAATTTTTCTTTTGTTATATTAACGGTCCTTTGTAAAACAACACAGATTATTTTGGGACAGATCGTAATTTGAACAGCTTTCAGATGGCGAAGACGACAACTGAGCTGGCAACCTCCTCTCCACACCATACCAGCGGGAGGATATTTGGCCCTGATGGATTTAACATTCAACAGACCCCCTTACACGACGGTTCTTCGATGGAAGCGGGTCTCGAATTTGAAACCCTTCTACTCAAAAGCCGAGAATGTATCGCCAGGCCTCCGCGGCTCGATCGCGGATCAAGTTTAGTATGGTGCGGAAGTTTGGAGATGGTGAGTAAGCTTAAGTTTTGTCCTTGTCATTTCATCACACTTCAAAAATCCTGGATTTTTTTTCTCTTCTAAATAGCCCTGTGTTTCATCCAATTGGTATTATAGCTAAATTATAACTTTACCGTATTAAAAAATTTTCATTCTCGAACCTTTCCATTTAAATCATATTACGATCTTATATCCAGACATCTAAACATAGTATGCAAATGTAAAACTAACGTCTGTATCGTTGAATTTCTAATGAACTATTTTTAATGTCTTTTAATAAATATTTTACAGATATAGAACCATATAAACATTTTGCGCTTAAATTCATTTACACATTTGATATAAATTGAAAAGTTTCCACATTTTGCATTTCGCATTTTTTTCCCAGGTTCAAGAACTTTTTCAACACATCTATCTATCTATCTATATCTATATATACCGAGACATAATTTCATAAGGTTTCAATTATAAATACATTTTTTTTAAAAATTAATGATTGGTCATGTGATTTTTCATTTTAACGCAATTTTAAAGATATATAGTGAATTTATTTCTTCATCAATTTTACTAAGTAGTCATAAGTTGAAAAGCGTTATCGGTTATCAACAAGTAATTAGTATTAAATGTCCTATAGTGAGAATTTTAAAAGTAACAAAAAGAAAAACCAAGACTTTCACAGAAGGGTTATATTTTTCTTTGATAAACGATTAGGACTTCGTTTATTGATTCATAAATCCTCATGCACGTTGATTTATTATCATTTTTAAACTCAAAGTTTTATCATTTACTTGAAAAAAATAATGCGATTAATAGACATCTCCAATGACTAAACTTTTAGTTGGTTCACACATTATTTTCAAACGAAATTTTAGATGCAACCAAAAAATGAGGTGGAACGCCAAAATAAAATACCAAGATAGTTTTTTTTCTATTTTACAATTATTAATGCCAAATAATTGATATAATTGAAATTTTAAATGTAAATGTAAGTACTTTTTAACCAAATTGGAAGAAGATTAACTCTTATTTTTTCATCTTTCAGATTTTGGGAAGGCAGTGTGTAGATAGATCCTCTGTAACTCCCGTTGGTCAGTGTTTTTTTATCTTTACCACAAGAATCCATCCAGGAGATACAAATATTATGCCGGAAAGAATGTTAAAGACCATCTATTTTCTAATTTGTATAGTTATATTTTATATTGTTGAATAATCTGTTATAATTTAATGCAGTAATGAGGGTTTTAATGATGATTAAGAAATGTTTTCTGACTAAGCAATGTCGGGTACTGGTTGAGTTTCTCCTTTAACGAGTGATTTAAATAGAACTTGGTATGCAGTTTTAGCATATAAATTATGGATTCGTATAAATTTTAGAATAAAATTCCTCATTGAGTTGGCCCTATGTCATGTACTTTTTCATTTAAGCAAAAGCGATGATTAAAAAATGTATTTAATTGTACGAATGTCATCTGATAATACCTTTCTACTGAAAATAGAATTCTATGTCAAATTTGTTTCACCTGACTCTTTTCTAGTGTGCGAAATACGAAAGGAGGAACCATCAGAAATTGCATTCAACCGCCAGTATTATACAATAAAAAGAACAAAATAAATAGTTTGCAATTTGATTATGTCTTCTCAGAGAAATTCATCAGTAAAAGGTCTTGTTTGGAAAATTATAATTCATAAAGGCAAGAAACTAGATAGCTTAAATTTGGCATATAACATAGTTCGAATTATAAATCCATCAGATTTTGTCCTCAAGCTTAATATTTTGTTGGCATAACGAATGTTTGCAAGATTAATTGCATATTAGTTACAATTTTTCTCTCCTTTTATACAACAAATTTACAGTAAAATGCTTAATTTTAAATGTTTCAACATACCTAGGCCATGTTTTGTATTGTGTATAGTTTAATTAAAAAAACCTATCGGTAAAACTCCATTCCGGTTAGTTAAGGTCTATTTAGCTCTAAAATGATGAAATGAATAACTGAAAGTTTTGCTTTTAATGGAATGTACTTAATTTGAAAGTATGGATATTAGATTTAAAAAAAATCCAATTAATATTCGTTTATAATTAAATATAATTAGACATTCAGGTATCTAATTTCATGCTGTTTTTAAATTAACATTCCCAGGACTTGGTTATTTTGTGTATGGAAACCTTGTAGTGCAATTAAGGACTCTATGCAATTACAGGGACTTGTTATAATTTTTTCCCGAGTACAATGGATAATGAAAATGTAAAAAAAATGGATGAAATCTGCGATATTTTTGTTTTTTATATGAATATTTAGATTTTAAATTATAGTTTGGGTAAAAAGTTGATATATTAATTCGTTTGCTCAATATCAGCTTTTATTTATTGTCATTAGGGTGCCACGCCCACTTGTTTTCATTCAAACAGCTGCAGTATAAAAAAGGCTAAGATTTTATCAAAACGATGCTAGTGGTCCTTATTCGTAATTGTGATTTTATGTAGTTGTTTTTGCTTCGGCAGATGTTAAAAACTTCATCTTTTTATTTTCTTTTGCTGTTCATTTTGGTTCGTCATACATTTTGTATTCGGGAGGTCACAGTTTTTGTTATTTCATATTCCATCAACATTTAATTTCAAGTTTATTTTGTATTCAAATTGTTCGTTTCAGTTTCTTTTAAAATTAAATACTAAAACAGTTCTTTTCAGGGTAAAAATTAGAATTTACTTTAAATTATATTTTTTTTCTTTATGAAATTTGTTTTAAAAAAGGATTTAATCAGTTTTCACTACTAAAAGCTTAAAGGTCGTCCAAATAAAAGCAGACAAAGTCTGAAAACGCTAAGAAACGATACGATAAAAAAAATCCTTTGATTCAGAACTACACATTTCTAATAACATTTTGGAAGCTTCTACCAAATTGTAATGAATCTGAAATAAGGAATTCACCATCTGAGATTGTGAATAATAATTGCATTGTTCTGTGCAATCATTTTCAGGATTAATAATCTTACTACAATACATAATTCACTCATAGTGGCATTAGCAGAAAAATAGGAATCTCTTTCACAAAAGAGCATATTTCAAAGTCGGAATTTTAAAGCAGTGTTTCTTTGATTAAAATAAATTTAATCTATATGCGAGTTAGGGATGACAAAAAAAGGTTGAGAATTTTTTACAAATAATTCTAGATTCTAGGTAGATAATTAGGAATTTAAGTAAAGGGATATATCCGTTCTCGTTTGTAGTAGAACGGTAACAAAAGTGGTAAAACGTTTGGTAATGGCATCGTTATAAACTGTTAGATATTTAAATTTTAAAGAATTTTCAAAAATATGCCAATAAACTAAAACTAGGGTAAAACTTGATCTTTAAGCAAGAAAACATTCCGAAACATATTGCGAGGACTATAAAGTTATACTTACTCTCCCATTGCAATTAATTATTACACAAACCATTTCCAATTCTAGACAAATATTAAGAAGAAATCCATCAACGAACATGACGCTACAAAGGAAGAGCACCTCTTCATTTGTGTTGGTCAGAGTTGTAGGTCAAGCTTTCGATTGTAACAACCAAAAAATGGGTGTAATTTATGCCTAAGAAGTTCTAAGCTGTTGTCTAGACCAAATAATTTGCAGCTAAATATTAATTTTCTTAGAGTAACGAAATAAAACTGTTTAGTCAGTTTTCTGATATTTTTCATTTAAAAGTTATAATTTATTTTTTAAATAAAAATAAATGTTACATATTTTTTTTAAATATTGGTTTTATCGAAAATCATTAGTGAAAGCAAATTCCATAAGCGACATTTAGTCTCGAGTAAAAAACTATTTATACAGTATGTAGTATATAATATTTGGGACTGTATTTGTTTCGTAGTACTTGTGTATAACCCGATTTATCTAAACTAAAATTTTCACTTGCGACTTTTTGCGTTTTGACTTTTAGTTTATATTAGGTTAATTCAAAAGCATTGAACTTCGTTACTGAGCTGCGAAATACGCAACTCATGCGTGAGGCATTATTCATACATACTATATAAATTCCTCGGTACAAAACTTTCGACAATTTTATTTCTTAAATATTCCGAAAATTTAACACTGGGATATCTACATATAAGATATACCAGAATACGAAAACTATTTTTGAAATTAAGTTTACATTTAAACATAATTCAGCTCACAGAAAATACATATGAATGAAAATTTTCTTCAAATTTTTTTGTTTACTAAGACAGTTTTTATGGTAAATTTACAAGTATATGGATGGAAGTAAATGTTAAGACATCTGAAAAAAGGCAATAAGCTGGATAAATTCAGAATTTGCCACAAGACTACTTTGATAGAAAGTTGAAAGAAAATTTTTGCATTGAATGCAACATTTTATGCACACTTTCTCACTATTTATCATTCCTGTATCCGTGAAAATCAACAACCGTGTTTCCGATTCCTGTATCTCGTGTTGAATTGTGTCCAATTCTAATTATTTCTTGCATATAATTATTCGGAATAGTTATTTTAATAAATTAGTGATGTAGGATGAGTTTATTTTGATAAATTAGGAGATTAATAGATCCAAATTCTGAAATTGAGCTGCGCTGTACTTCCCTAGAGCACGCAATAGAAGGCATCAATAAAAATTATATAAACAATGACATTTGAATATAATCTTACTTACTCTTTTTTATACATCCGTTACATTTCAAACAAGTTTTTTCAGTGCTCATGCTGGCACTTGTATCCGAGAACAGAAACACATCGAGCTTGCATCATTAATATTTCCTCTGTTTGCATCCGATTAGCAGAAAGATGAACCTGTAAGATTTATTTCATTTCTCATTAGATCATTGAAAAATACAGAATCATTTATGCAATTCAATGCTGACCATAAAACTCCGATTTACTTAAGAATTATACTTCAAAATTGGCCTACAAAAATTCAGACAGCAGAGATAAGTTGAAAGGACCAAAAAATTCATTTGATTAAAAATACTTAAACTAAGAGAAACTTGACTTGTATAATGCTATTGCCAATCCCCCTAGCGTAGGAAAGCCTTCACCAGGTCCCAAAAGGCCCCGATGCGCCAGTTCTCTAAAAAATAAGTTCCTGTTCATCCAGCAGTAGCCACCAAGAAGCCCCAAGGCAATGAATATGAGCAGAACTGGCTGAGATGGAACAGGGGGAGAAGATCTTCTCTCCATTCTAGAACCTCAAGCATTGCAAGTGTCCACTCATAAATCTGACCATGACCGTTTGTAAAGGCTTGGGGCCGCTGCATAATACAGAACAAAGAAAGACTCTTTGCAGCATACCAATGGTGGATCGGAGGAATACGTCAAGTAGCGATCAATTTACGACTATTTAAAGAGTGGTTTTCCCAGGGGGTGAGTTCGTCTAAAGAGCCCATGGGCAGATCACTGCCTTGCTTAAAGGCAGTTTCTCTATAGTCTCCCCATAATTTTAAGAATTCTACAAAGAACCTCCGTATCACTCAGTGCAATATTAATGCCGTGTATAGTAAATTGTATATTAAATTGCTTTTTTAACCTCATTTATCCAACGATATTAATCTCAGAACATTGACAAATTCAGTAATAAAAAACGTCATCCTTTTTTCTTAAAAAGTGAGCTACAAAATTTTAAGAATATATATTTTCCCTTAATTCATCATGATGAATGTTTATGCCCCCTACATTAAATCAAAATTTATATATAGTAATTTATAGGAAATAAGTAATTTTTCCCGACAGTATGGGCAGTTTACACTTCATACATGTGCGAATAATTCGATTTTGCTCTATTATTAAATGTATATGTCTGCTTTCATCTTTCCTCTCGCTCCTATTTTGACGAATTCAGCCCATCCTAACGCATGAGCAGAAGGTTTCCGAGTTCGCTGCCATACAAGGTCAAATATTACACATTCCGTTTTGCACCGGATTCTAAGTGATCCAAGATATAGATGTTGAATGAAATTTTAATATTAACCCCTTGCATTTCGGAAAGTAATTTGTTGCAAAATTATTATCTGAATACAAGGGCTTGTTTATCGTTCCGAAAAATAAATATACTTGTTTCAGCTTGACTTTTCAAGAAAAATTAATTTGCATTTTTTAAATAATCTGTCGGTAATTTCAATAAACCAATTTAAGTAATAAATAAAAAGTCAAAATAATGCACCCTCCGAAAGTGAAGGATTAAGTTTCGGATGTTTATCGTAATTTCTCTTCCAATACAGAAGAGAAAGGGTTTAAACTATTCGGTTACAAACTGCAATTGTCGTAAAGCCTTTGACAGAAACTGAAGAAGCTACTTAATACTCATCACTCAGATGATGGACTTTGCAGGTAATGATTAACCAACTTGAATAGGATAAAACGCTGAAAGATACCAAATCAATTCAGCGACATGAAGCAAATTTTAACATTTCATGATATCATATGTTTTATTTTAATGTAAACTACTAAAATTATTATTGCTATTAAAGCGCAATTCAATAAACATACATATGTTTTTTAATATAATGAGATTCTTATATTAGTTAAAAGAATGCTTCCACAAAAGATGTCAATGCCTGAATTTTTAATGAGTAGGGTGTGAAAGCTTCCGTTAATTTCAAATAATTTTAATAATGTTTCTAAACCACAAAAATATGTATATTAATATTATTACTATCCTATATCAAGCATAAATGCCTTAAAATACATGATTTTTATTAAATTAAGCAAAACTCATCACTAAAAAGTTTTATTTCAAAATTATAATAGAAATTATTTTAAGAACTTACCTTTTAAGTGGGTAAGTAGTAGTTGATCATTGGATTAGTCAAATTTTCTAAAATGTAAACAATATTCATTTTTAGATTAAACAGAATAACATATTAAATACATTCATAGCAGCAATTTAGCGATAAAACAAAGAATAGCTTCAATTAGTCCTTTGATTACTTCAAAGTTTGCATACTTACCATCCAATTCAAATGGCTGGAATGAATCTTCTGCACAGCTCTCACTCCAATTGTTACCAATATTTCAAAAACAGCAACCGCTATTGTAAGGTATTTCTGGAAGGGAAAAGTCTGGTACACTTCCATTGCTGCTTGGAAAATGAGTGCTTTTTAGTCTTCCCAAGGGTGTTAATTCGTCGAAGTTCGGAGTTTTGAGTGCAATGTCATCACAAACTGACCATGATTAAAAATTACAATTTCCTTTTCAAAACCAACCATGTTCACTTTCAAAATGAAAAATTGGGGTAAGTCAACTATTCGCATCCGACATTTCTAAAAGGTAATGGTAACAAAAAGACATGTCAACAAATTTTCCTGAATTTATTATATAAATTTATTTACAAAGAAAACAGGAATTTGAAAAAAATCGTACTTTTGAATATAACTTCGAAACTTTGATTTGTGATAGTGACGAGCCTTCTAAAGCCTTTGATCGCATTCTGACAAAAACAACCCTTCAGATAGTTGAGGGGCTACAGAGTTTGACGTCAAGCACCAGTATAGATGTTCGAATCATTATAATATTTGAAAGATATTTGAATGTTAGATCCTGGGTTATTGAAAACGTAAATGTACGTAATTGTCCCAGATCGTTTGCTTTCTATAAAAATAAGAAAGTTGGAAAATGATAGGGAAAAAAGAAATATATTATTTCAGTTGCCTTTATTAATACTTGCTTTTATATGTAAGAAAGTATTTAAGACATAATAAAAACTCGATTTTTACTCCATCATACATGAAGAAATTTTGAAAAGAAATTATTTTAATCACCAAAGATTCGGCATTAGTATTGTTTTGAGTGTTCATATTCTTTCACTCCGAAAAAGAGATTTTTGAGAAACTATTACTTGTCTTTTGTCCAAGAGCATGTTGGGTATGATAACTTAAAAATAAAATGAGCTATTATTATGGAATTTGGTGCATAATCTTCTTATTAAATTTTCAAATTATTCATGTTCCTTATTCTTGCCCTCCTTACCTCAAATTACTTTGCACACGAAGATATTTTGGGTGAAACATAAATTCCACTTGACCTACAACCATTTGATCATTTAAAATAATAAAGCATCAAACAAAGGTAAAGTTGAAACTGATATCTGGTTGTTTTAAATTTCCAGTTGATGTCCTATTAACGTATTTCAGGACATCCCCATTGGATAGGTTGAGATTTGATTTTTCTTCTTGATCTTTTTATTAAATACTTGTCTATTTTTATGGTAAGGGGAAAATCCACTTTAGTATTTCTTAATACCACTTAAAGTTATCACTATGTATTCTCAAAGAACGATTTGATTTAACTTCACAACAGTTCGACCCGAATTCCTCCGGTATAAGTACCGATGATCACCATGCTGACGTAACTTTCGAACTAATCATAGATGACAAGTTTCTTCGTTTTCTTATTATTATATTGTCTAAAATTTGTTAAATTATTTATTTTAAATTATTTTCTAGCCGTTTTGTAACTGTCCCTTAACTTTCTACATGTCAGTACCTCAATCTTCAAACTTCAAATCCGAATCCCAAATATTGTTATTTCTTTTTTAGTTTCGATGGCTCCTGTGCAATTTTCTAGTACGAATTTTTGGAAGAAGAGAACTGTACGTGGCTTAATCTCCGGCCATGAAGGATGTTGGATTTTCGCTATTAATATTATGAATATATTTAGGAATTCTCTCCTAAATATATTCATAATATTTAGGAGAGAATTCCATCTTTCATCAGCGTTGTTTGATTAATTTTTTATGCTAGATATTAAGTGGAGATTTTCTATTGCATTTCCCTTCTGGTGCCATATGTTAGTATTGACATTTATTTTAGAATGGAGAAATTGAGCTTTAGTACTCACATAATACTAAATAACAAGGTAAAATGCGTTTTTTTTTATTTCGTAAATTGTGTTGTTATTTTGGATTTCAGAATTAATTTTAATTTAACATGTGATGGTAAGAAAAAGCTTTATTGTTAACAGAAATATTTTGTAGCTATTCATAATATTTAGGAAAGAATTTTTAGGAAAATGATTTAGTTAATAATGTTGCATTGCCAAATTTATAGTTTAGGGAGTTTTTAATTTCTCTTCCCATTCTAATGTTTTCACGTAGTGCTATATGCAAAATTCAGCAGTAGAAATAAATCTTAAAACGCATAAAATTCCAATTAAGTAATTTATGAAATATTGATGATTTAGGTTACGAAGTTGATTGTCATCGTAAGGATGGATAATTAGATCGGCAAAACATACATTTTCTTTGGGGTTACAAGGACATTGAGTTTTTAACTTTTTGCACTTTACAAAATAATATCTTTTGTTTATCATTTAATTCACAAAAAGGCATAACAGAACAATATTCAAATAAAATTCAATTAGTATTAACATTTTTGTGCAATTGTTCAAAAAATTTTATGCTTTCAGCTATTTTTTGTGAGCTTGCTGTAGCTTCTGAAATCAATTTAATATATAGCGTTTAGTATTCAAAAGATATTGTGTATTGCAATCCATTATTTTTTATGTATATACCTTTTAATTTTTAATATCGATAGAATATTGTAATGAACTCTTTTGGAGGACACCTGTAGTTAAATGTTTTGCAGTTTCGCTATTTCTTGCTTACAAATTCCGTATATTAAAATATATAAAAACCAATAAAAAAAATGTTTGGTTTTTAAACAAAAACCAAAGACATCGAAATTTGCAGTCGAAATCGCAACATTCTAATTAAGATCACTGGATTTTGGAATATTAGAGGTCTCGTCTAGTTTTAAGATTAATTACGAATAATTGGAATAACTTAAAGATAGTGTTATGTTTTTTTTTTTTCAAAATTGAAAAATTAGTATGTGAAAAATTATTGCCGAGTTATTAGCCAAAGGATTTTCTTTGTTGGAATTAATATATTTAAAGATAAGGAGAAATTAAATATTTAATTCAGTGTATTAGGTTATTTTTCATACATGTTTAAAGGACTTTATTAATTTATTTCCGGCTAATCTTTGACGTTGTCTCCCCCCTCCCGCTTCCCCTCTTAACAAATTGTCCTATATTGCCGTTCCCTGTCAGGGTTGGCATTATCCTTTCCCTTCAACGTTTTATTACGATTAGATTTAATTTTTCTCTGATGTTCACAACAAATATTCACTTTATAGCAAGACGTTTCAAATAAGGTTGTTCAAAACTTTTCCAAGAATGTGATCATCTCATGGTAAAGGAGATAGTTAATAAAAACAGTATAAAGAGTAAGAAACGAAACCTAATAAATTTTTGTTTTAATTTGGACAATAAAATGTATTGAATATAACTCTCGACATTAATGGCAAGAAATTTCAGACCCTGTTGAAAACATAATAAGAAAATATATATATATTGCATGACTAACGGAATTAATAAAATTGAGTTTTAAAAATGGATTCAAAATTAAACTTTGAAAATCAGTTTCGGATTGCATAATTTGTAAGCCTCAGCAATATCAAACAGAAGTCCATAATGATATATTTCTAAAATCTTAATTTTCGAATGATAGTTAT
>JAOUZG010000351.1:0-12568 GCA_026289955.1 Argiope argentata
TGTTGCCCCACCGCAAGCAAGCATAGCTCAGTAGTGTACGAGTAGCCGTAAAATAAAGTGTGAACTATTGGAAGATACGAGTATCATTCTTTCCTTTGAGTATCAATCCAAAATCCGAGCCAGTTACTCTTGTGATAAACGTCCAGATGGTCCGTCGTAGCTGCAGGTGAGCGCATATTTCCAATAGTTATTCAAATTTGAGTTTAAGAGTTAAAAAATTCATTTAAAATGGAGCCTTTAAAAACGAAAACGAAAGTTTTGAAAATTGCATTGACAAGGCTTGAAAGTAAAGTGGCATCGTCAATAATTGATGATGTAGATTCAGCAACTGTGTTATTATGTAACTCTAAAATCAGTGAATTGCACAATGACTTTAAACTGTTATTTGACTCTATTTTCTTAACGTGCAAACCAGATGAATTAGAGGAATTCATCAATGAGAAAAATATTATAGACGAATTAAGATTAAAAGTTAACCGACAAATAAATAAGAAATCTGATCCTGAACATTCTTCAGACGTTGATCACGTTCTATCAGAAGTGAAATTGCCAACACTTTCTATCCCGAATTTCAACGGTAAAATCGAAAACTGGATAATGTTTAAAGACATGTTTACTGCAAGCGTAATTCAAAACAAAGCAATCTCTAATTCTATGAAGTTACAGTATCTAAAAGCGAGTTGCAGAGATGAGGCTTTTAGAGTAATCAATTCCATATCTATTTCTGATGCTAATTTTAATATTGCCTGGAAACTTCTAGAAGATAGATATTCGAATAAAAGAGAACTATTAAATTCCATTATCAAAAAACTTCTACATCACCCTAGTATTAATGAATCATCGAGTGCCATCCTAAATTTAATCGATGTAACAAATGAATGTGTTCGATCTCTAGAAGTTCTAAATTATAGAGTTGAGAATTTATCAGAAACCATTATCGTGTTTTTAATTGTCGAAAAGTTGGATAATTCAACTCGTTATTGGTGGGAAAAAGAACTGACTAATTCCGAAGAATTTGGTACTTTAAATCAACTGCTTTCGTTTTTGCAAAACCAAGCGAGAACCCTTCAAAACAGTAAAATAAAAGAAAAAGAAATTAAAAAGAGTCATAACTTTCAAAATAAAGTTACGACTATGCTTTCTACATCTAATGCTAAAAACTTAAAATTTAAATGCGTAAAATACCAGAGTCAAGATTTTCATGGACTTTATAGATGTCCTGAATTTCTAAATCTTTCCGTAAAAGATAGATGTGAATTCGTGAAAAAACATTATCTTTGTTTCAACTGTTTAAAATCTCATGCAGTACGAAATTGTACGTCTACTTTCCGGTGTCAAAAATGCTCGAAGAAGCATTCCACATTGCTTCATTTCGAGAACGAGAATCTAAACATTAGCGAAATTGGGGATAGAAACGGTCAAGGTCACGGAGATGAGTCATCGAGTCTCAATCCAAACGCCGTGAGCTTTGATTTGTGCAATGATCGTAGTATATTTTCCGGAGCAGCAGTGAAAGTAAGAGATGAAAAAAAAAAAAAATAAAAACGGTAATACTTTCAACTGCGATTATATTCGTTAAGGATCGTTACGGAAATCTGAAAAAGGCCAGATGTTTGATAGATTGTGGCAGTATGTGCTCGATGGTAACCATTGAGTTAGCAGATTTATTGCAAATAAAAAAAGAAAAAATATCCGTAGCAGTATCCGGTTTAAATAATGCCAAAATAAATGTGAACTCTAGAGTTAGCGCGGTAGTGTCTAGCGGAAGTGACTTTGAGATGAAATTAGAGTTTTTATGCGTACCCAAAATTTGTAATATGATTCCAATTGATTCGTTACAAATTCCAAAAGAGAATTTACCGAGTAATGTTAAACTCGCCGATCCTGAATTTTACCGCCCAGGTAACATAGATATGCTTTTAGGCGCAGAGATATTCTATCAACTCTTGAGATCCGGGCAAATTCAAATGCCCAATTCTGAGATAATATTTCATAATTCAGTGTTTGGCTTTATAGCCACCAGTAGTGCTTCAAATTCCAAACCTCAAAATATACAACAAGCTCATTGTGGGCTTATTTATGATTGTAGTGACATAAGAAATGAAATCCAAAAATTTTGGGAGCTCGAATCAGTAGGAATTAAAGATGATCCTAATTGAAATGAGGTTGATCAGTCTTTAGAGACATTTGAAAAAACTGTTTGCTACAAAAATAATCGTTATGAGGTTGAACTACCATGGAAGAGGAATTGGAATGAACTTAATGATAATTACAGTGTTGCAAAAAAGAGGCTAGATTCCCTTGTGCGGAGATTTAAGAAAAATCCTGATCTAAATTTGAAGTATCGTGAAACCTTTCGTGATTATGAGGAAAAGGGCATAATAGAAAAGGTGACCAATCCTGAGAAGCTTACGAACAAACCAGTCTACTATTTACCTCATCAGCCAGTGTTTAGAGATGATAGTTCAACCACAAAAATGCGTATTGTTTACGACGCGAGTTCAAGTCAAAGCTTTCAACACTTGAGTTTAAATGACTGTCTTTGGCCTGGCCCAAACTTGAATTCCAATATATTTGACATTCTAATAAGATTCAGACTGAACAAAATCGCAATCACATCTGATATTGAGAAAGCTTTCTTACAGTTATCGCTAGCTGAAAAAGACAGAGATGCAGTGCGTTTCCTATGGACAGAAAATGATTCACTTCAAGTGTATAGATTTAATCGTGTACTCTTCGGAGTAAGATCCAGCCCATTTCTCCTTTCTGCTACCATTAAGACGCACTTGAAAAAATTCCATGAGGAGTTCCCGACCACTATAGAATGTCTGGAGCGATCTTTCTACGTAGATTATTTTGTATGCGGAGCTAGCAGATTGCAAGATGCATTGGAAATTTCTACTCAAGCTGTATCCATAATGTCCGAAGCTAGTATGGTGCTGAGAAAGTGGACAACAAATAGCGACGAACTGATGCAGTTGTGGAAACGTGAAGGCTTAAAAACTCATCTGCAGGACAATCCAATTAGTCAGAGTACCGATTCAACCAAAGTTTTAGGGATGCTGTGGGATACTGTTAAAGATCACCTGCTCGTAGGAATGCAGAGTTTAATGGATAGTCTATCGAAAAACGAGAACACGAAACGTTACCTCCTACGTGCAATATCAAAGATTTTTGATCCTCTTGGTCTTCTTACTCCATTTACTATTCGTGTGAAGTGCATCCTCCAGATCTTGTGGAAGAAGAAACTCTCTTGGGACGAAGAACTGCCCCCAGAGATTCAAAAGTTGTGGTGCCAATGGATGTCTGAGGTGCCTCGTCTTCTTGAGCTGCAGATTCCCAGGTGTGTACTAGGTTGTATTGAAGAACCCACGGATGCCTTCGAACTGCATTGTTTTTGTGATTCAAGTCAAAAGGCTTATGGTGTTGTCATATATACGAGAGTTGTGAAAGATTGCAGTGTTGAAGTTAATCTTCTAGTGTCCAAAAGCCGTGTTACTCCTCTTACCAAAATAACCTTGCCGAGACTGGAATTACTTGGTGCATTGCTCGCAGCTCGACTAGCAAGCAAAGTTAAGGCAATTGTCGATCTCAAAAGACCTTCTAAAGTTTTCTTTTGGACCGATTCAAAAATCACCCTTTATTGGATTAAAGGATCCAGTAAGAAGTGGAAGTCCTTTGTAGCCAATCGAGTGACTGAAATCCAGAGTCTGTGTGATACAAGTGCCTGGTTTCACTGTCCTGGCAAACAAAATTCTGCTGACCTCTTAAGCAGGGGTGTCAGTGTTGATGTTCTATTAAACAGTGACCTATGGTGGAGAGGACCTGAATTCTTGAGAGATATTGACTTTCCAGCAAATACAGGTAATGGTGATACTTCAGTTTCACCGAGTGACATTTCGGATGAACTAAAGAAAAGTTGTGACTATTCTCCACTTACCTTTACTATCCTTAATCATAATACCTTGATTGATGATATTCTTAAAATAAGTAATAACTATATGAGTATAATTCGTGTTATGTGCTATGTATTTAGATTTATACATAATGTTAAAAATAGTAAAAGACTTGCAGGTCATCTTACCATCAAAGAACTTCAACAAGCTGAAATGAGTGTAATTCAACTGGTTCAACAAAGTGAGTTTGCAGAAGAGATTAAAAATCTCAAAAAGAGTGTTTCAGTTTCCATTAATAGTAAGATAAAATCTTTAAATTGTTTTTTAGATGAGAATGGTATTTTACGAGTTGGTGGCAGATTAACATATTCAGACCTGAGTTTAAATGAAAAACACCCAATTGTTCTGCCTGCCAAGCACCCTCTTACAGTAATTATAGTAAGATATTATCATTTAAAATATTTGCATGTTGGTTCTAATGCTTTATTATATCACATTAGACGTAAATTTTGGATTTTAAATGGTAGAAGTGTATGTAGAAAAGTTGTATATCAATGTATTTCTTGTTTTAAAAGCAAACCTGTATTACAGAGTCAAATTATGGGAGATTTACCCAAGGAACGAGTTACAACTTCATTTCCCTTTTGTTATGTTGGGATTGATTTTTGTGGACCCTTCTATATAAAGTTCAAAAACCAACGGAAGGGAGTATTAAATAAAGTGTATGTTTGTATATTTGTATGCTTAAGTACAAAAGCTATCCATTTGGATTTTGTATCTGACCTTACATCAGATGCATTTATCGCATGTTTGAAACGTTTTTTTAGTCGTAGGGGAAAATCCTCAAAAATATTTTGTGATAATGCTAAGAATTTTGTTGGTGCCAGCACTGAACTGAAAACATTGCACAAAATGGTAAGTTACCCAGATGAAACTTTAGCTAATTTTCTTCTTAGTGAAAATATTGAATGGAAATTTATACCTCCCAAATCGCCGAATTTCGGTGGGCTCTGGGAGTCTGGGGTTAAATCTTTCAAATATCATCTGAAACGTGTTATTAGTAATGCTCATTTGACTCTTGAAGAATTTCTCACAATAATTCTTGAGATTGAAAGTGTTTTAAACTCAAGACCCCTCACCCCCCTGTCAACCGAATGCGACAATTTTGAGACCCTGTCACCAGGTCATTTCCTCATAGGTAGGCCTTTAACTTCAATTATTGAGCCTAGTCTCATCAATATATCGGAGAATAGACTTTCCAAGTGGAAAAAGATAACAAAATATAGCCAACAAATTTGGAAGTTATGGAAAAAGGATTATCTGAATACTCTACAGCAGCGTAGTAAATGGATGTTTTCCAAAAATAATGTAAAACTAGGTGAACTTGTGTTAATAAAAGATGAAAATATGCCAAGTGTAAAGTGGCTAACTGGTAGAATATCCGAATTATTTATCAGTAAGGATGCTAAAGTAAGAGTAGTGAATGTATTACTACCTACTGGTAAAATACTTAAGAGAAATGTAAGAGATATTTGTGTTCTACCCATAAATGATTGAATATTCTGTAGATAAAATATAGTTGTAGTATTACTCAATGTTGTTATTATAATTCCTGTGTTTTTTGCATCAATATCATCATGTATTTTAAAAACTATTGTATTCTTTAATATTGTATTTTGTAATAGAATATTTGTATTGAAACCCTTAAGGTTTCAAGGTCGGGAGTGTTAAGAAGTTGTAAAAATATGCAACCAATAGGTGGCGCGCACGTAGTGTGTTGCCCCACCGCAAGCAAGCATAGCTCAGTAGTGTACGAGTAGCCATAAATAAAGTGTGAACTATTGGAAGATGCGAGTATCATTCTTTCCTTTGAGTATCAATCCAAAATCCGAGCCAGTTACTCTTGTGATAAACGTCCAATATATATATATATATATATATATATATATATATATAAAGAGAGAGAAAGAGAGAGAGAGAGAGAGAGAGATACATAGATATATAGATACATAGATATATAGATAGATTGATAGATAGATAGATAGATCGAGAGAGAGAGAGAAAGGAGGGGGTGTTAAGACTGATGGAGACGTCTCGTACTGTTTCAAACCGGTTTAAATTGGTTAATGACTTAAGTTAATTAAGATAAATAATGACTTAAAATAATAATATTCTTACAAGATCATTTAAAATTTACATTCAAAAATTTCATTTTTTTTTCGTAACTACATTAAATGTTTTTTAGAGGTTTATCTTGATACAATTACAATACAATTGATTCAACAGCAAATATTGGTAACCAAATATAAGACTACCCTAAACACAAAGAACGCAACTGAGTGGCGTTTCCGTTCTGAAATCATTTCTGGGAATTGGAACTTAACAACAATTGATAGAATTTAGTGCCTTTAAGGCGACCAGGGATCTTTAATTTTTTTTTTTTTTTTTTTTTTTTTGTAATTTTCACCTAAGTAATTCGATATTTTGCAGACATTAAGAGTAACACTATAGGAGATGACACACAAAATTTTAAAGCACTATATTAATTTATTTATGAGTTAGGGAGTTAATTTAATATAATATTAGCGATAAATAACGTTAATGAAAAATGTTCAAGGCGCTCCAAATTTATTTGAAAGCAATTTAATCTTTATAATTACTTTCTCTAACTCTTTTGGAACAAAAACATGAATTAATCTTGAAGTTTGAGCACGAAATATCAAAATTAACGAATGCAATATCTCAAAACTAATTAAACTTTTTTAAAAAAATCAGTAGTTTTAAGTTATTACATTGGTTAACTTTGATTTTTTTAAGATTAATCCCAACTTTTGTTTCAAAAGGGTTAGAGAAAATGATAATAAAAACGAGTGCTTTCGAACAAATTTGGAGCGCCTGGAACATTTTTCTTTAACGATATTTATCGCTAATATTATATTATATTCCCCCCTAATTCATAAATAAACTACTGTAATGCTTTAAAAATTTGTGTGTCATCTCCTATATTGTTACTCTTAATGCCTGGAAAATTTCTAATTGCTGAGGGGAAAATTACAAAAAATTATTTTAAAGGTCCCTGGTCACCATAAGAAACTTTTACATTGTGAATAAACAGTGGTATGCATACTTATTAATTTTGAATTTAAATTGTATTTAACTGTAGACAATGTATTACTGAGCTATTAAGGCAGTATTCACTAGAATTTTAAGTATATTATTATTTTATTTATCATTTTAAAATTCATTTTTGCTTAGAAATATTTGAGCTCTCATAAAGAATCTTTTGAAATTGGTAAATAAATATACCAGAGAACTATAAAGAGATGAAAAAATATAATAACAAGGGTCTAAGAAAAAATATATTAATACCCTACACTGTTTGTTGTGACTCAATTTCTTCTGCATTAAAAAAATAAAGAAATAAAACAAACTCATTTCAAAACGGTAAATATAATTTATGTGAAAGTGCTACTCTTAACTTAACAAAACACATTTTTTATGGAAAACAAATCGATCTTTTTAAGGCACGCATTTCTCTCAATTTCTTACTCCATGGTTTTTAGAAAGAGACTTGGATATTAAACTAAAGAGGCCTTCGAGATACACGGACCGTTAAATGCAGGTCAAAGTGTGGGTGGTATCTTCCTGTTTTTTTTTTTTTTTTCAGAAACAGCTTGATTTTCAAGGACTTGACACATTTGAAGTATTTTTAGATCTTTCGCATGAATAACCCTGCTTCTACGAAAGATATAACATTTTGTTTATGGTCTGTTTCTTAAAGGATATTAAAAATTGGGGCTGCAGTTGAACCGTGAAGCAAAAAGAATTTGAAAAATCACTGTTTCAAAGTATGCTTTATTTACATACATTCTTTTAGCATTCATTTTTCAAAACTTCAAAGTCGATTTAAAAGGAGAAAAATAACTAAACTAAGCATCGATTTTTTTACAACAGTGCTTAAACTGTATAAGCAGAATACTGCAATGTTATTTTTCTGATTTTCATTAATTTTAAATTTAAAGTTCAATGATGTTAACAGAAGTGCAAATTTTAAACAGAATTCATACAAATAATTTTAAAGATAAATAGAACAGTAGAACGAGATTTTATATGAATTATTTGTCAAAAACTACTCTAAATAAAAATACATTTATCCAATTAGTATTACAGTTTTAGACAGGTATTTGGTGTTTGCCTTTTCTTAAACTCTATTTTTGACTTTAAACATGCAAATAGAAATTAAATCGTATATGACTTTAGCATTTATAGTTTAAAATTATGCAAAAAAATCATTGAAATGCCACTTTTAATTAACAAACTATTTTAAAATGCATAATACGTAGATTTAAATCCTTTTTAAATCTTTGATTTCAATTCTTGAATCACATAAACATTTTGAATGCATGATTAACTTTTCAAATTAATTAACTTTAGAAGTGAATTTCATACATACTTCTAAAGACTAAGCAGTCGATTAATAAAAATTAAAAAAATATTTATTCATGAATTATTTACTCTAAATAAATGTTATGCATATTTATTCTATAGAAATATTATATGACATAATATGAGTCTGCTAAGCAGGAAAATTCTAAAATTATTATATTACATATTATAAAAATATGAATAGAAGTTTTAAGATTTGAGTCTCTGACTCATGCAAAATTCTTATCAAATATTTTTCATAAAACTATATTAGTATTTAATTATTCAAATCTTTCAGAAAATATTAATTTCTTATCGTTTATAGCTTAATGCATGAATAATTCTTTAGAATTTATTCCTTTCTATATTCTTATGAGACTTCTGCTCAGTATTGTGTCTGATTACTTCCTTCGCTTCATGAAAATTGTATTAGAAAGTTTTTCAAATTAATTAGGTCAATATTTAATGAATATTTTGCATCTATCTTTTTTTAAACAACGACAAAAATGTTTATATAATTTTTTTAATTATATTATGCGAATACGAGTATATTTCCTTAATATTTTATTAATTAGTGGTACATATTTAAGCATTATATCGTATTTTCTGAGCTTGTTTTAAATTATATAAATTATAGAAATCATGCATTATATAATATCATTTTTTGTTCAATTCTCAACAATTTGGTTATTTTTAGTTTGTTTATTATTTAACTTTTTAATGACGAAATTTGACTTCTTTAAAATCTTGTAAGTTACAAATAATACTAAATTTTAACTATTAAGAATGATAATAACTAAAATTATCAATAAATTTATTTTTGAAGAACATTTTTCTTAAACTTAAATGTGTTTAAGACTTTAGATAATACAAAAATTAAAATGAAAAAGTGTGCATTCCACATTAAAAGTGCGTATTTCATTTTAAAAGTGTGCATTGTGAGGCAACTTTAATTTTGTTTTTCAAAAATTAATTTCAATTAATACCCTAATCTGTATAAAATGAACTCTGAAAATATTTACATCCAAAAAGTTTTTTTTTTTCAGATAATCATGTTAAAAATTTTGTAAAATAGAAAAATGATAGCCTAGGATACGTTATCTTTTTTTCTGAAATAAACAATTACTATTCTTAGTTCGTACTGGAATAACATTTTGAATGAGCATTGAATTATCAAAATAATACAGATAAAATATTTTCCAATAATAAAAATTAATATAACATGAGAATTTGACTTAGTAAATATTTTGAACTGAAAAATATATTAATACATTTCTTTGAAAAATATATTAAGATTATCATACATTCAAAGTTTTATACATTTTTAAAATCATGTTATTGTGAAGTTCCATTTTTCATTTGCACTTTAATTTCCTGCTTCATTCTTAAGCATCATAATTGAATTTCCAATTTCGCCATTTCATACAAGCGAATTGAATTTTTCATTATCTGAAATGAAAACGTGGTCTTTTTAAAGATTTTAAAAATAATATATATTTATTTGTATTTCTGTAAACCTAACCAACTGCGCTTTGATTTTATTAAATATGCATTGAAAACTAAATTTAGTTCCCTTTTTAAAAAATATTAATTCGAGATATTGTTATGAAATGTTATTTTGCTTCGTTCTAATCAGATTCATTAAACAAGATCAAAGCCAGGCCATTCAAAATATTCGCCAAAGAAACAAATAGCTAGATCTTTTTTGAGTTGTGGAAATTATATACTACGAAGAATAATTTCAAAGAAGAATAATTAATTCTATAAGGAAAATCTTTTTTAAATATTTAAAACCCGAAATTTTTTCTTTTTTATTAAAATTAATTAAATAATTTCAATGACATTTCTTTTAGTTACACGCGTAACTTTATTTACGCAATGCCAAATATTTTATGAAATATGTGCATAAGTTGAATCATTCTTTTGTTTAGAAAATCTTATGCATACATACACTCAAAACTTTTCATTTTAATTCTTAATAATGATGTTATAATCTCTCTTTTTAGTATAAAATTCAAATCTCTGCCCGTCATGGTATGATGAAGAATATCAAGAATTCATTTTGAAATCTTTTTTCAGTCAATTGAATTGAAGTTTTACGCAAAATAACATTTGTGACAAAATCTCGAATCAAATTTCACGTGTTAAAGTTCTTCTTACTTAAATTATTGCGTTCACATGCAAGCCAATGCAAAGATCTACAGAGGGTTAATTCTTTGATTGATCTAAAATGTAATACCAATATTTATTTTAAATTCGAAAATCGTTTACAAACTATTATTCACCTTTCTAATTGCATTTAACATGCTCACTTTTATTAAGAAAAAAAGACAGGTATTTTTTGTGAATAGTTTTCATTCAAGATTTCATGGAAATGTACAAATATTTTACAAGGACATCTTTCCGAAATTGGTCTATGTTGCCCAAAACAGTTTTGTGGAATCATTTTCAAAGGTTGTTGTTGTCTTGTGACTAATGACACTTGCCTTGGACAAGCCCTCGCTGATACGATCAGCAGGTGATTTAAGCCTAAGAATTGCGTTTCTTTGTTTTACAAGTAGCGCCATCTAGGGCCATAGCTACTCACAAGTCACTACCCTTTTTAGGGGGCGGACTTCATTCATGCAAATTCATTCATTCATTTCAGATCGTAATTTAGAGCTGGAACAGAGAACGATTACCTCTGACCCAGTACCCCCTGTGGTATTACTCTCGACATGGAGGACTTTGCGACCACGAACAGATTTAACGAGCACCAGCCACCACACGCTCGATTTTTTTTCAAAGGAAATAGATAAAATGACTTTTTTGAACTCAGAAAGAGCTAAATCATGGATATTCGAAAATAACGTTAATTTAATAAGAAATGGAATTCAGTAATAAATTAATGGCTGTTTTTGATTACATTTCTTATAACATACCCATTTGAATTCAGGAGAGCTGATTTGTGGAACTATTTAAAAAACTATTCCTTAACTTAATAAGAAATCTTTTTAAATGGTAAATTAATGGCTATTTTCGATTGAAACTCCTTAAAATATGCCCATTGAAAAAATTTATCTTGTGCATACATAATGAAACTTCTTGTTCCTCATATATACTACTTTTTTTCAATAGAATTTTTTATATCTACAAAAGATAAGGACTGTTGTGTATTTTTGGCATAACAGAAATATCTGGCTAAACTATGCTTTAAAAAAAGAATGTGTACATTATGCATGTTGGCGTTCTGTACGATATATGATACCAGTAACAATCAAACATTGCAAAAATATATACATTTTTAAATGATTTATTTTGAAAGCTTTTTTTGAGCAATGGTTTCATTTTTATAATGAAACCTGAATCTTTTTCCTTTTCGGATTAAAAATATCATCTGACATTTTCTTTCACAGATAATGGGCAAATATAGAGTTACGGTTTTCCATTGCGGCATAAGATTTAGGTTATAATATTCAAATATTATTAGTTTTATTTTTATGATAAAACTCACTTACCTTCAGAAAAAAGCAAATATGATTTTCTTTATATATTTGTGCATTTTTAAATATATTTGCGTTTCCAGATAATGTAATTAGATGTATACAAATATATTGTTGCTATTTATCTTGTAAAGATATTTTCTAATTAGAATGCAATGTAATTTTTATTGAATAAGAGAAATTTTTAATTAATTCATTCTATGAGATATTATGTAAAAATATGAAATATGTTCTGCTATGCACGGAAATTATCAGTTCTGAATGATTTGATCATGGTATTATGTTGTTGCTAGTTATGGCACTTATCATGGACAAGCACCCTGCTGATGCAGCAGCAGATTTAAGCCGAAAGTAGCGTCTCTTGTTTTTTGAAGTAGCGCCAACGAGGGCCAAGAGTACGACTTAGCTACATACTCATCACAGCCGCTTGCACAGCCCCTTTTAACAGGGGGGGGGCACAGTCACACATTTCACAAATAGCGCAATGAAGGACAACCATGCCCAAACCGGGAGTCGAACCCGAGATTCGCGGAACAAGAGGAAGATGCGCTGCCTCTGTGCCAGAGAGCCGGCTGGTTTTATGTATAAATAATTATGTTAAAAAATACTTAACATAATGATAAGATAATTTACATAATATTATGATAAATATAATATGTTACCTCATTTATTTTTACAAATATATAATGTTCAGCAGGCATATGACATTATTTGCACCTTTTTTGAATAATTTCCTTAATTAAAAAATGGCAATAAGTTAGACAT
>JAOUZG010000361.1:0-18343 GCA_026289955.1 Argiope argentata
ATATATATATATATATATATATATATATATATATATACTGGCTCAGCAAGGGCAATGTTATCTTCTAAGATGATGAAAGAAATAATTTTGTGTGTATTTTATTAGAGGAAGGAATAATTTACAGATGCATGAAATTTTATACTTACAATCTATGTTCCAGGTTTTACAACATCTCATTGTAGTTTTTACAAAAATTCACTTTGGCTTCCACCTTTATTTCTTCATCAAAAAGTAATGGTTGCGTTTAAATGATTACAATTACTAACATATTTTCACAAAGTTATCGAATTAAATACTGATAAAAATGTCCTTATTTTACATATAGTTTCTGATTTGTAATCTCATCCGTTGGTTTATGATTATTTTAATTTGGATTAAACTATTTCGCCCTTTTTTACTATATATTTTTTCTTTTTGCTTTCACAATTTCGGAACCACATCGAAAAGAGCAAACTGAAAACAGAGATGAAATTGTTAACCTTAAAAACATCCAATAGTATCTTATACAATTTAACACCAAGTGATCATTTATAAATAAATATTTTATTCCTCATATATTTTAACTTTCTTAGAGTTTATATTATCATAAAAGTTAGATGGTATTAAAGATATTTTATTAATTTTGAAATTAACAGATATTTTGCTGCTGTTAATTATTTTTACAATACTTTAGAGATAAATTAATAAATCACATTACAACTTAATGAATTATATTGTGATACACATAGAATTTTGTTAAATATAGTGTAGAGCTTTTTCATTATGTGAGAACATAATATTCCTTTGGTTAGGAGGTTTTGATGTCTCCGAAAATTACGGGCAAAATTTTCCCCCCTTCCTTTTACCAGTATTGCATTATTATTACGTGAACTTTTACAGTAGAGGCATTTTTAAAAGGCTTATAAAGAACAATGACATCATAGCTGTTATTTCATCTCAAAATCGGTCAAAATCCAAGATTTTGTATGCCAGTAATATATATATATATATATATATATATATATTCTCAATTCGAACAAAGAACAATTTATTATTACATTTGCAAAGCTATAAAATTACGTGTACTTTTACTTAAAATTTCACTTAAAATTACTTATTTTTCTTGAAATAAATCTCTCTCTCTCTTTCAACATATAAAATTACGCCATCCTATGTCGGAAGGAAAGCAATGCTTAAATAAGATATTAGCATTTAAATCTTATATTCTGAACTGAATGTGAAATTTATTTTATGTTTAATGATGAAGTGAGTAAAAACCATCCCTCCTCCCCCTATTTATAAACATAACAGTTTGAAGTATTAATCCTGAATCGAATAATTCACAAAATTTAAAAATTTCAAAAGTCCTGAATTCACACACACACCCACAAGAAGAAAAAAAAATTGTTATCAATCACAGTACATAATCATATTTTTAAAAAAATCACAATATGTGATGATCACAATAAATCACATTAAACAACTATCATAAAAAATTTATAATATAAAATAAAGCAATAATTGCACCTTTTCAATTGTACTTGCCATGAATTTTTCTCTATTTCTTTTTAAAACCACATACAACATGCTATTGTGACTATATCATACTTTTATGTATTAACTAGCTTTTATTACGACTTCGTACGTACGGAAAAGCTCATAACTAACCTTAAAACAATTTATTGACAATGTGTATCTGAAATAAAATAAAACCGCAAATCAAGTTCGTATTTCTTTAAAATCAAGTCTATTTCATTTATTGATCGAGATTGAGATAGTTACAACAACATTATACGCATAATTTGTTAACTTTTAATTAAAACGAAAATAGAGTTGTCAACATTTACAACACACTACACATGCATGAATTTTCAATGCCTCTTGGGACAACACAAATGCGAGAATTTTCTACGCCAGTTGGAGTAAAGCAATACAAATTACAAATTTTTAACTCAAATTTATTCTGAATTATTTTGATTCAAAAGTACTTCAAAATGAATCCAAAAAATCGATTAATTAACAATGTTTAGTTTTTAAAGCATCAAACATGAAGAAAATAAAGAGGATTGTTTGAAATAATCGGTTGAAAACATGTTAAATCTAACGTCATTAGCGTAGAGAAGTAATTTTAAAAAATGAAATTTTACTCATTTGGTGGTGGGGAAATGAAGATTTTTGGCAGGAAAGTTAGTTTTTAATTAATGGAAAATTAACTACTCACTTAACCGAAATAAATAGTAGCCCATCTTCTATTCTAGACTGTAGTCTATCTCTCTGCTTAAGTTTATCTAATTTCGTTCTGGCGTGATTGACTAATATCATGCATCCATCCAAACTTTCGCATTTATGATAATAGTATATACTAAAGAGTATCACACATGTTTTGTTGTAAGATATGCGTAAGCTTCTTGATGCAATTTTCTCATAGTGTAGAAGTAGAAACTAAAGTAATAAAATGTTACGATTTCCTGTCATTGCTACGAATCTAACATTTCTCAATATTTAAAAATAACTTGTTGCCCATACATCATGGAAGCAACTGTCTAGATTATTTTTAATTAAACTTCCATAAAAACGTTTAATATGAATTTACGTTGCACTTCATAAAATGCTATTTAATTAATTCATTCAAATTTTATCATTTGTAAAAGAATGTACAACCACATGCCAATAAAAATATTTTGCTTAAAAGAAATTTGGAATAAATGCATAATTTTTGAATTTCTTATTTATATTTTTTAGAAATGTTTTTGCCGACGTCCTAGCGTAGGGGAAGCGCGTCTTCCTCCGAGAGCTGGGCGTCCCGGGTTCGGCATGGTTGCAGGGCCTGACACAGGGAGGGGCATAAGGGCAGTTGCCCCGGGTCCCCACTCAATTGGGTCCTCTAAATTGAATTTAAATATTATTTTACGTTTCCTTCTTTAATGAATCTTTTTTATTACTAAAGTAGTGAAACATAGGTGAGCCCCAAAGAAGTTTTATTCCCAGACCCCAACTAGGCTAAGTCGGGCCCTGCTTGATTGTTCTTCTGTGTTCTATCTCTAAGGTGTATGAATGTGCCCCCCTGTGTAAAAGGAGGTAGTCCAAGCGACTGTGATGAGTGTGTAGCTAAGTCGTACTCTTTGCCCTAATTGGCGCTTCTTCAAAACAAGAGACGCTCCTTTCGGCTTAAAACTCGCTGATATCTCGGCGAAGTTTATCCTTGGCAAGTGACACTAATAACAACAACAGAAATGCTTTTAAGCTCTATATCTTTATCCAAGAAATATATTGGTATTTTTTATCAACTGTTAAAGAAATATCTTAAGATAGTTAAGTTACAGGTATTATCAGGGTCGCTGTTTATATTCGTAATAAATTTACTCAAATATTTAATTTGGTCTATTTTATTCTTTGTTTTCATTTACTTTGAGGTACATTAATGTGCATACTAAGCATAAATATTCAAAACAATTATTTTCTTCGATTCATAAGAGGTTTAGAAACTCGCCACATCTAAATAGTCTAAACATCTAAATACTATGCATTTGCACGTATACTCCAATAACAGAATGTTTCTTTTTATCAACGCAATTTTAAATGAAATAACTATTATAAACTGAAGAAGGGATTTAAATCTGAAGATAAAAGTAATATAAAAAATATTTTTATATATTTCTTGAAATTTAGACTGTTCTGAGGTTCTGACTGTAAGGTATAAAAATATCGATTAGAATCTTAAAAATATTTGAACTAGGGAAAAGAAAAGCGTCAATTACAGAAATACATCTGAATAGCAATTTGTTACCCTTCCGAGTTTCCAGTGCTTCAATGCAACGTTTAACCACAAATGAGAGAAAAAATCTATTTTAAAAAAGAACTAAATGGAATTTAACAAAGAAATACCACTTGAAGAAAAATACAATTTCAATCTAACAAGTCAATGTAAAGCCGTTTTGGCCTACGCGGGTAGAAAAAAAAAATCTACACTACCTTTTCCATGAAACGACCCCTTAATGTCTGTATCATGATGTCCCACACTTATAATATTTTGTAAAGGAATCCTCAGAACACCGGATTCTATGACAATTATAATGACCGTGAAACCTCCTTATCGGAATTTATCGTATTGACTTCCTTTCATTCTTCCAACGTCCTGGTACAGAGGTAGGGTGTCTTCCTCGTGATCCAGACGGCATGGGTTCGAGTCCCGGTTAGGACACGGTTGTTCTTCTGAGTACTATCTGTGATGTGTGTGAATGTGCCCTCCAGTAAAAAGGGTCTGTGCAAGCGAATGTGATGAGTGTGTGTCTAAGTCATACTCTTTGCCCTAGTTGGCGCAACTTCAAAAACAAGAGACGCTAAAAATCGCTGACGGCCGTCAGCGCGTTTGTTCATGGCAAGTGCCCTTAGAACAACACCTTTCATTTTATCAAAATGTCTAATTTTTTTAGGGAGAGGGAAAAACCACGTTAAAATAAGCAGCATTCTTCGAACATTAAATTGCATTTCATTCAGCCATCTATTGTTGGTTTTATGACAGACTATTTTAGCCGCAGATTGAATGTCAATCTATGGCTACGTAGAGTGGATGAGTCAATTCCGTAGGTCCCACTTATTTTACTCAAGGGCATTTACTTCATTTGGATTGTAACGTTTTGGCCGGGGCTACTGGTGAGTTGGGCCGTAAACAAACCAGGACTTGGAGAAATAAAAATCTATTTATTTCCAGCCATAATACATATATAATTTGCACAATTACACCTTCTTGATTAAATAGGTTACGAACACCTAGGCAATTACGTTCGGAGTTCCACAAGGGGAAGGTGCTGTGCCTCAAATAGCAAGGTAGTCTCTCTCGTAGAAGAAGGAGGGTGGAGTTCTGGAAACTCTCGCAAGATCTGGCCCGAGGTTCGGGATTCTCTGCTTGTCGATTAACCTGCTGGGTTTGTAGAGCGTAAGGTGATGAACTGGCTGGAAGAGCAGCTCAGGAGACAGCTGTTCAGCTAATTGGAGGTATTTCCAAAGCTCGGATGAGCTTTCACACTTCAGACGAGACGCTGAATGTTTCCAAAGGTTCTGGTGAACTCCACGTGGGCTCGGCTACGGGGCGAGGCGGCCTACGTACCTTCCAAATTCTCTCCTGAGAATTTTCCACAGAATTCCAAGTTGAATCCTCCCTCCAAGCACCAGCTGTTGTTTCGTCAGTCTCATCCTAACACTTCGCTCCCTACACCTGGCTCTCTTCCTTTTTATCTCGGTCTCAAAAACCGGCCCTGGATGGCAAATGACCAATCACAAGAGAGGGGGAACGGCGTCTAGCAAGGAGACGTCTTGGTCCCGTCTAGTCTGCAATCTCCACCTTCCACAAATTCCTCCGTTATCTATAATTGCTTTTCCCGTGGGAATGCAATTTGATATATTTCTCCTTATCTATCCGAAAACGTCACAGGATACAACTCCGACTTGTTCGAGACGTAGAACCATAATTTCTGTTCGGATTATCATTTGTGAATGCCCAAAATATCGTTTTTAAAAATAAAATATTTCGGAAGAGATTATCAAATTCGAAAGATATATTTAGTTAATCTTACCATGCTAATATATTTCCATTTTTACTTCACATCAATTTCATGGGAAAATATTTTTATAAATTTTGTGTACATTCGATATAAATATTGTGAATATGTATGAATTTTTGTGTGAATATTGTAAACTTTTGTACATAGTTTAATTCTATAAAAGTAATTGTAATGGAACCATGCGTTAGTGAGAAAAGAGATTTACAACAGAAGATCGTCATATTTGACCAATTTGGCATGCAGGTGCGTTGATGACATAATGAGGTCGCTAACGGTTTTTACTTCACGCTAAAATGTGTAGTAGAAAATAAGAAATATATTTGTTCTTAAGGAATGTAGAATGAATTGTTCTTAAGGAATGTAGTCTGGAAAAATTTCCAGACTTGCCCTGGAACGAGCGCGCCGTTTCTGAGTTTTCCCGCCAACTATAGTGGGACTCTATTTAAAAGGCGCGGCTTAAGGAGGGGGATCAGATGAGAAACAGCTATATTAATTAAAAATGGAGTTCTCCATAACGAAGCCCTCCCCCTTACTACGTCACGTAGAAGCTGGCGTGATGAAGCTTAATTTTAAAAATCAAGAACCAATTACTCTAACTTCAATCTACATCCTCCCTAGTACTAATACGTCAAGTTTTACTTTTGATATTGAAAATTTAATGCAAACCGGATCGAACCCAATTTTTGGAAAGAGACTTCAATGCGCACCACGCTAGCTGAGGAAGTAATTATAATTGTCCCAAAGGTAACTCATTAAAATCGTTCGCCCTACAGGCCAGATTAGAAATAATTGCTCCTAACACCCCCACTAGATTTGGCTTTGAATTTGCCAGAATAATTGACCTCACTGTAGTAAAAGATTTGTTCTACCTGTACGAAATTATATCGCTCCCAGAAATAAGCTAGGATCATAATCCTATTTTACTTAACTTTTTCTTTAATTATTCCCTACCAGCCGATACTGGAAAAACTAAAACTAGCTGGACTAATTTTAAATTAAACTTTGGTCTTCACGAAATACCGAAATTAGAAAATATTACAAATATAGATATTATTGACCAATTTGTAAAGCAATTGGAAAACCAGCTAATTAACGCAAAGAATCGAGCCTCCATTCCATTTAAAAATAGTCAAAATTTCATAGATCCCAAAATTGGAATTTTAATCAGGGACATAAATTCTGCCAGAAATTTTTTTCAAAAAATCCGTGATTCAGTCTTCAAAACACTCATGAATAAACTAAATAAGGAACTAGATAAACTAAATGATAATATTCAGAATAAGGAATTTATCAACATTGTTCTTGTGTGAGAAATATTCGTAACAATATTTAAATTTCTATTTTCCCTTTGTTTTTTTTTTTAATTTTGCGTCTCCTTACAGTTTTTTAATAAATAATTTTTCGGTATTTTAAGTCAACACAAGTTTTATTAAGCTTGGTCAGCATAGGCCCAGAGAAAAGAAATCAATCAAACAGTCAATTAAGCAGTATACGACTTGTTATGTAATCAGTCGTGCAAACTGAACTTGCTAAGTTACTGATCACACGTTAAAATACGTGAGCAACGATCTTGAAAACAGCCAGGCATTATGTCGAAAAATTTGCGGAGATCTTAAAGTTATTAAAAGAATTTAAAGAAAAAATGAAATATATAGTAAGCGAACATTGAGGGGGGGGGGAATTTATAGCCCATAAACAGAATGAAAACAACGGAGGTACACAAAACATCATTAATTTTCTTTTCTGGAAAACTGCACATTTAGAAGACAAATTTAATAGGAATAACTTAGAATCTTATTCTCGCAACATCAGAAAAATTGAATTTTTTTTTCTTCTAGTTGATTAAATGACGGCGAATACAAACTATTCGCATGAGCATTTTTTTTTCAAGAGGTTGCTGGCCATGAATTCACTGTATTGAGTTTGGTATTTGTGATCTTCATATTAAATGTTGAATTTATATCTTCTTATTAAAACTTATTGAAATGTATTTCCCAATGAAGAATCAACTTCATAAAAATTACGTTTCCGTTATTTTAAGAACAAGAATATTTATTTTATTTCTTGCATTGAAAGTATAAGAATTTTACAGAGAATAAGAACAAGTTATATATATATATATATATATATATATAACTTCTTAGGTTAACAAAGGAATTTTTTTTATTTTAGTTACTTTATTATAAAATAAAAATTAAATTAGTAAAATATTATACTAAAAAAGGGATTAATTTAATTTCCTAAAAAATTAGTTAAAATAGCTCATTTTAAATTAAAGTAAAGTCAATTCCCGAATTATGCTCTCTCTCTATATATAAAGAAATGAAGTCCATGATAGGGGATCAGTCATGATTCCAATAAAAAGTAAACGCGTACTGAAAGTATTGCATAATTAAATAAAATATTTTGGATTATCTTTTTTTTCTTAATTTTATTAATAACAAATAATACAAAAAAGTTTTTTAAAAGTCCATTACTACTTAAGTATCGAAGAAAAAATTTATTTTAATTACTTTTTATTAAATATCTTCACCTTGACGTGAAAAGTACTGAAATCCTTGCATTTTACCAATCGAGCTACTGCCGGTCAATTTCAATTTTCATTGTAAACCGCTTAAACTCTATTTAAAGTATTAGAAATTAAATTTAAAGAATGAATTTATATTTGAAAAAAAAATTGTATTAACATCGAGTGTCATCCACTACAAGTTTAAAAAAATGTATTTGAACTTGAGTGGATGAATGAAAAGTATTTTACTAGCGATTGAAAATTTGAATAAGAAATACTTATATATTTATAAGAATGGGAATTAATAGTTGGAACTGAATTATATATATATATAAGCAACTCGTGAGAAAGTTCAAACGTTCTACGTTACAATTAATGCCGGGTTAACTGTCTACAGCAGGTGGAGCAAGCGCAGAGAGGAACTGATTTATGTTTGTCACAATTTCATGAAATAGATCCAAGCTTGACTATAAGGTGTCATTTTGGTTTTCCAGAATTTTTCTTTTTCACTTCGTATGAAAATGATTGACACAAGGAAACAAGGTAAAAAAAAGAATCAACATACTTAAATTTTGAATACTATGAAAAAAATGGGGAAAAAAACACAACTGTGCATAAGAAAGAGCAAAAAAACAAAAATATCGTTATTAATATACGATAAGTGCTCAATTTTTTCACCTCAAAAATCCCGCCAAATTCTACAAACAGGTGAGTTGTAAGGGAAGGAAAAAGACAATGCAATATAGCGGCACGTTGTTATATAATAGAATATTTACTTTTCATCGATCAAACAGAATTTTTCAGCTTCTCTAATAAGCTGTCTCTGGCCGTCTTATAACTAACCGAGTGTGAAGCCGGTATAAAATTAATTTGATGCTTAAGTAGAACTAATAATAATAAGTTCACAATGACAAGATATCAAAATAAAAATTAAACAATCAAACCAACAGTTATTGACAGTTATTAAAAATAGGGTTTCAATTTGTTGCCAATCCGCAACAACTCGATGGATCACGGCTAAACATGTCGGAATCTACCAGAGCACAAGTCAATGACAAATACATTTCCACTGCCCTATTAATGCACATTGCGAAGCTCCCATTCTAATAAATTAGTCAATGTAGTTTCTTATTTCAACATATTTTTAACATATAAATAATTTATTTTAGATTAATCATTTTTACGTTATTTGTAAAGATACATTTATCTATTAAAAACTATAGACTGCCAAATGTCCCGAGTACAAATATTTTTATGCTGCTCAAGACTTTTTAAAAATTCAGTTCTTACATACACATTAAACTGCTATGAAAACTAATGATTTTTAAGAAATTCAGTAAGAATTTTTTTAAAGCAAAGCAAGAAATTTAGATAATATAATATAATATATTATTCGATTACATGATCAAAAAAAATTCACTCTAAATTTTCAAATTATATGCTTACCAAGCGTGTATTATTGATATTATTTCAACACTTTACGATACCAATCAAGATGGTGCATCATGTTTACTTTTTATTTATTGATATATTTTTAATTTTAATTGTTAAAAATGCATACAGAATAGTAAGAAGATGCAAATTAATTAAAAATAGGAATCCAACTTAAAATAATTATATACATATTTCGGAGCAATAAACAAGTCTTCTATTAGGTGAATAAATTTTGGATCGAATTATTTTTGCGAGCGTAAAGCATTAGTAAGAAGTTTGCAGAAAACTCAAAACAGTTTTATAATTCATATCGCACATAAATAAATAGATAAAAATTCTTCTTACCCTGTGGTATTCATTGGTCTTGGGACGAAAAAAAATTGCTTTTACTAGTGCAGAATTCATTGTGTTTCTTCTTCTAATCAAACGATGTCTGATTTTTTTTGAAAATTTTAATATTTTTTCAAATTGTCTTTGATCAATCATTTCAATTATTCATATGAAGTGAAAATAAAAACTACTCTGAATTGCACTAAAAAATAGCACAGAGATGTCAAAGGTTTTATAAAGAAAAATGAATGAAGCAAATTAAAAAATAAAATAGAAATAATCTATATATATTCTGGCGAATTAACAACTGTATTGTGCAAGTGTTAGAATACACCTAAAAAGAAAAATCGGTAAACAAGGAATTCCATAAGCAGTTCGAGGTAAAAGCGTCTGCAATTGCCATTATGAGTAATAAAATATCTGTAAAGATTCATTGTTTGCTTCATTTATGTTTTCATTGTTTGTTGCTGTTGTTATGTTTATGTTTTTATCTTTATTTAATAAATCATGGAACGAAAGAAACTTTCATGGTCTTATATTCTTCGATTTATCTCTATATTCAAAATAATAAGATAAAATCAAAGAATCAATCCTCTAATCCCAATCACTAATTTCGATTTTGTTTCAAATAACAATCGGCGTCCTTCGAGGGTTTCTTACCCTTTTCCACCCTCCGAATTCAAGAAATATTTTTTTATTAATACAATTTTGCTATTCGTTTTCTGCAAGAAGATCTGCGGACAGAGTTTTCCAGCCCCAACCCCTTCAACGATTTCAAAAAATTTTCATTACACATGAAAGCTTGTAGTTCCCAGATACACCACCATTCTAAAATTTCAAGAGATATCGCAAAATTAAATTCTAGACTTCTCCTACACTTTAAGAATTGGTCTTATTTTCCAATTTATAAATTTAAAGTAATTAGAAAATCTGAAAAAGTTCCAATCCCTGGTCCGAGTTCGTCAATTTTTATTGCTTACAATAGCTTATGAATTTTTAGATGAGTAGCTAATGTGGTGAGGGGTTACCACCTCAGGTTCGTTCCCATCAATTGATCGGGGTTCTAAATTACAAGGTCCGTCCCAAAATAGTCTTAGAAAAACAGCTCGTCAATATAACAAAATTAAAACCTAGATAGATAATCATAGTTCGACTGACACCCATTTTCGGGAGAAAAATCTAAACTACTTTAAGGGGAAGAAAATCACAATGATATCCTCCATTTCCAATCATTGTAACGATTTCGCCAACTTTTTCTCTCTTGGAAACTTGCGAGGTTCAAATACATAAAAGATCTCCTACCCTCACTAACTCTTTATTTCTAGAGATATCGCTAAATAAAGCTTAGTATCAACAATTGGACCGATTTCGCTACTATGCGATCAGGGTGACCGTTCAGAATGTCTGACTTTTATATTGCAAGTATAATTTAAAATAAACACCCTCATTTGATATAATAAGACATAGTTCAATGCTGATTGACATTACGTAGATTAATTCTAATAATATAGCGATGAACAATTGATAACCGAAACACAGCTGGCTTAAATATTATTAAGAAATAAATGTTCGTCCAAACAGCAAAATTTTAAAGGATAAAAAGCAACAAAATAAATAAATTAGTTACGATATTAATGAAAATGTATAATTAAGAGTCAATCAATATGTGCTGCCATTTAAATGTGACTGTGCAAGAATATTAAATTGCATACAAGCGGTTTAAGCATGCAGGCATTAATGCATAATACATTTTAATCATGTTACCTTAAACAAAGTTTGAAAGAAATACTAAGCTATTTTCGGGCTGGACCTTATAATTTAGAGTTTCGGTCAGATGACGATGACATCTAAAATGACACCGCTACTTCAGATTTCCACACCATACCCAAGAAGTATATTTGACCCGTGATATTAGATTTAATTCATAAACGAATGAATCTTGGAGAGAATTTATTTTGAATCAAGGAACTTAGGTCTTGAAGGCGATGTGTTATCACTAGACATTCTTAGCTAAAAGAAAACTTAAGTATAAATAGTTGGTGTTTTCTTTTTTTAAAACTTCCAAACATCTGAATCAATACTCGGATGAATAATTAATGCAATCCACCAGTGTCGTTTATAATCCTTGGCGGAGTTTAAAATTATTATCAGCCCTTTTATTTGCATCATTATCAAATACACATTTTTTTACACATTAAGCAATTCAGATAATTTTTTAAAATTTTTTTTTATTGAATAATTTATTTGTGAGAATAAATATTTTAGACATGAATAAAAGTTGTGGGATCGTGAACTCCACGTTTTCTCTACAGTTCTTCATTCAGGATTGTAACAAAGGTTACTGAGCTGAATTCTGTAATTTCTATTATTTAATATTCATACCGATTTAAGTGTTCGTAAACATTATGGATATTGAAGACAACTTCAAAGAAATAAAAATATTTCTATTACTATTTATTATTAAATATAGTATAAATAATATTTATTTATTTATTTCTACTGCTAAAGTGCATGATACTTTATATTACAATTTTGTTAATTAATTTGAGATGTATGCAATAGGATAACTTATCTATTTGGTGTCTTCTTCCAGTTAATGCATGAAAGACTAAGCAATAATTCTCTACTAACAATAATATTAATAAGATTTTGATTTCCGAATTTCATTGATGTAAGGTGTTTGAGAAAAGTTTCATGGTAAACATTACATTTATTATAGAAACAATAGCACCTATATACTTAAACAATCGAAAAGTTGTATCTCAGTGAAATGAAGATAGCATTTAAGTAGTGAATATATATATATAATATAAAGTCAATTCCTACTTAGATCAACAAAAAAATTGTATTTCAGTTTTTTATTAAATAATTTTAATTAATAGAAATAAATTATCAAAAAATTATTGATTTTCACAAGAATTGAGCTCACATTCTTCACCTTCACGCGAAAAACAGCGAAATCCTAGTATTTTTCCGATTGAGCTACTGCCTGTTGATTTCTATTTTCATTACAAACTGTTAGAACTCTATTTAGAGTATTAAAAAGTAATTAAATTTACTTAATGAATTAATATTTGAAAAACTGTATTAGCATCGAATGACATCCACTAGAATTTTAAGAAGAAAAAGGTATTTGAACTTGAGTGGATGATAAAAAAGTATTTTATTAACGATTGAAAATTTGAACAAGACATGTATATAAAAAAAATACGTGAACTAAATTAGGAATTGAAAAAAAAGAAAGATAAATAAAGCCTCTTTAAAAGTACAAATCGTTTTTTTTATTCGTTTAAAACTTATAATAAATGGTTATGAATTCACATATAAGCAACAATACATAAAAGCAAAACATTCTATTTTGCATAAAAATACACAGCACCCATATACAGTGAACAAGAACTGAATTGTTACATGATGAACTATGATTTACTTTAACATTTGTAATGAGTTGAAAACCGGTGATCTGTTTGCAAATATCCTTAGGATACTGCTCCTAAATGTCAAATAAGAAAATATTTATTAAAAAGCACCTTATTTTTAATTGTCATTTTCAAAGTTATTCTGAAATTATATTTCGAATCCTTCTCCTTGCTTCACAATTTGTAAGCAAATAATTTCTGATCTTCTAAGAAAACTGCACCTAGAACAAAAAAGAACAGCAATTTTTATTAAAACGTACTGTGATGAAAAATAAGGCAGCAATTAAGGATTTATGTAATTTTTTTATCATCTCTTTGTTTACAACATCAATGAAGAAATCAAATATATTTTACCCCCCCCCCCCCCCGAAAACATTATCGTTCGGCACTAAGTATTACGCTTACTAAGAAATAATTTTCAAAGAAGTATTCAGCAAAAAAATTCTTACATTCTTTATAAAATTTTTTCTTTTATTTTTCCCCCAAAAATGATTGAAATGAATAAACACTAATATTTTACTTTGTTTTGGTCAATAATATACTTCAAAATGCTATACAATCCTTTGGTCAGAAGGAATCATTCAGCGAAATAATGTTAACACTTCAGTTTATTTATCATCTACGATCCAATCTGATCGAAATATGAAGTTATGAATTTTGAAATTTTAGAACAACCCACATTTTCATACATTTTATTCATCAGTCTTAGGTAAACTCCAGGCATTGATGGGAGCCTCTACCAAAGTCCGTGCCATGCGTTTCGATCAATTACACTTAACGAAAGGGGTGAGCGAGGGAAGAATAGGACCTCGCAATGGCCAACGAAGGCTATCAAATTTGAAACCAATTTCAGAAAGTTAATTATATTAATGCCCCGTTTTAAAGCAACCCTAGGGCTATTTTGGGACGGACCACGTAATTTAGAACCGTGGTTAGATGCCGAAGACGATACCCGAACAATCCCCCCTTCTCCAAACTTCCACACCACACCGGCCGGCGTAAGGACATATGGTCCGGTCAATGTAACGTGCACCAGGCTCGCTTCCCCGAAAGTTCTTCAGTGGAATCTGGTCTCGAACCTGGAGCCCTCCGGTTCGAAGCCGAGACCTCACAACCAAAGCAACGCGGCCCTCCAATTTCTTGCAAGATCTGTCGTTTATGGAGGCACGGTAAAATGTTAGTCATTATGTCTCTTCGGAAAAGGAAGGAGTTATTCCCAAGGTGATGATGAATCTAGGAGATATGTCGTCCTCGTCGTAGGATCGGGGCTCAAAAGAACAAGGTCCATTCAAAAATAGCCAACGTGTTGCGTATTAGGGAAATTCATAACTAAATTAAATCAAACTAAACAAAAAAATTAAAGAAAATTGGTCTCAATGTTTCTAAAAAAATGATTTTAGGCAGAAAGGAAAGAAAAAAAAAAACGTTTATAATGTTTTTCGGCTATCTAAAATAACTAGTTACAATATAATAAATTAATGCAGAATTATTATTATTATTATTATTTTGCATTAATTTGTAAGGGAATGTGAAAAGTGGATTAGAAAGTATTATATTCTGAAATTTCAGCACTTCTTGATTTTAATCTGAATAATTTTTTAAATTTAGCTTAGAATTATCGATGTCCTGTTTTGAAATAAAATGAAGATTAATCTGGGGTGCATCTCAATTGAAATGAAAACTCACATCTGAGATATCTGAAAGTATGGCGAAATTAAAATTGACACTTTGGTTCGATTAACATCTGTGAATTAATTTTCCGATGACCATTGCGTTCGCGAATCTTCGCCAAAAAAGCCTATTTTCATCGATTAAGGGATAATTAAGGGATTTTAATTATTTTTTCAAACTAAGAATTTTTCAAAAATCAAGGCAGATACCGAACTGAAATTTTTGTTAATTATTATCTTCTATTTCAAGGTATTTAATGGTCATTCCGAAAATTTCCCTGAAACTAATGAAAACTACTTTTTTTTAAAAAAATTAGCATTTCTTTAATTTACACCTCACCTGATTAACATTTAACGGACGGGTCAAAGAATTTTGTTTTCTCCTTATGGCTTCCTAAGACGAGAAGCGCAGTTTTATCTTTTTGGTTGGATTTTTAATACTTTAATTTATCTATTATCAAAACAAAAACATCAAAACATGATGTTTTTAGGTTGATGTTTTTGGCGTCAACAAAAATCCGAAGGTGAAAAATAAAAATTTTATTATCTGCACGAGCATCTCAAAAAATCAACTTTTAATAACGTGTTACCAATTGCATTTACAAAAGCTCTGATTTAAAAATAATAATTAATGGCTACAACAAATAAAACCCAGAAAAATGCCATTTTGAACGTGTGATTACATGAAATGAAATAAATAGGAAATGGGATATTTTTAAAAACAATAAAGGCGAGAAGTTTTTTGGATCGTTTGCCATACTAAAATGACTCCTTCAATGAAACCATTAAAATGAATAAAAATATAATTTAACTTGCACGAGCACGTGGCGCTTGGCCATTCAAGAAATTTTGTACCGACATGATACTTGAACATTGGAGATATGATGCATTGAAATGCGCACAGAAGATTTCATTTTAATCCTTTTTTAATATTGTTTGTTTTCTTTTACAAAACTTTATTTAAAAGCAGAGCCTATTCGATCTGTCCGTTAGGTATTAAGCTATAACAACATTAGATAGTACATTTTAGGGTTCTTTTAACTTATAGATGTAATTTAAACTGTTTTCAGAGATGTTTTATCTAAAAGGTACTAACACCTACTGACTACTAACATCTCTGAAAAGAATGGGAGATAAATTTAAAGGCTTCTTTTGGATAGCAAATCGTCCTCTTGTTGGCGTGGGGAGTTCAAAGCGAGGTATACCAGCTGAGGTGTCGTCATCACCATCTGACAGCAGTTCAAAATTATTAGATCCTTCCCAATAGTAATTGCTTTAAAATAAAAGGGACTTTAATATAACTAAACCGAGATAACAATTCGACAACTTAAAAACCTATAAAATTGCTAATATATGCATTTCCACCACATTTTACAATTTTTCAACCCGATACATTTGAACTATCTACCCTATAGAATATTTGAAATGATAATACTGATAAACAAAGCAAATAAATAAAGTTCCACTTACTTCAAAAGTTTTCACTGTGATATGCATCAAAACAAGACTCGCATAGACAGATCTGACACGTGTTACACATGTAGTAACTTTGAGCGTAACAATCATCTGCTGTTTCGTGCTTCCATCTGCTGCACCTTTCACAAGCTTGTGCCTCGCCCTCGATTTTTACTTTCTGGTGGGGGAGGGTCGACGAAGTTGAAGGACTCTGGTCTGGTGAAGCGGAAAGTTCGGCGGTTGCACTGCATGAATTAGTACTTCGTTTGCATGAGTAATTCACTCTGGCGCTCAGTAAGATCTCTTCTGTTACATCTAATTTGAAATCCACGAAATTCTTCGAGATTTGATCTCGAGGTCTATTCGTCGAATCATAGACAATGTATGCATTCTTCAAACAGGATTCTGACAAGAACCAGAATAAATACCTCCACCATTTACTTGATTTTCTCACACGATTATAGTAATCTTGGTTTGGAAGTGCGAGTTTCACTTTTCTCATTTTTGTATTGTATTTAGAAACTACAGATGGACACTGCACAGTAATTATTTCGGACTCTTCTTTCATTTCCATATCAATTAATTCCATTTTGGAATTATTATATATAAAACAATATTGATTTCTTTCACCACACACACAGCATAACATATCTGGGTACTGAATGCATTGAAAGTGCTTGTAGTCACCAGGTTCTTTTAATTTTAGGGTTTTCAGTTCTTTTGGTAAATTTTTCCTGCGTATTCGCATACAGCCACAAACGCGGTGACCTTTTTTGGAAATGTCAATCACCAAAGGCACACTTGAAAAATATCGATCCAAATAAATGTGGTGGCCATTTGTTTTAATGGGCTCTAAAAGACGACTGGCAACATCATGCATCAGCCTGCCTTTGGATCTTTCAATTTTGGCCTTTTTTTCTGAACAAATATCGAAATTGAATACATATCCATTAGGAGAATTGAGAGTCCAAACTTTTAAACCGCTTTTTGACGGTTTAAAACTTTTATGTAGAAATATAGTGAAAAAGTTTTCATTTTTGATTAAAGCTTCACTAATTGTAAGTTCTCTGGGCGGCTTGAAATGCTTCAGACAGCGAGCTCTGATGTCTTCCAGTATTGGTTTTACTGTTTGTGTAAAATCAAAATTTCCAGTATCTTCGGTCTCATTATCATGACCAACTGCCACGCAGAAGTAGTGAAGAATCTTCTGAAACCTCCTTCTGCTCATTAATTTTTTCACAATTTTATTCCCAGTGATCACATTGTTGGCCCAGTAGTCCTTTAATCTTGGCACTCGAATAATACTACCAAGTATCATAATGCCAAAGAATTTCCACAATTCTTCAATGCTATCAATGGGTTTCCAGTGTGCATCGATTGTTTCTTTTCTTTTCTGCTCGATTTCAGCATATTTGTTTATATTGAGTTTAACCATTTCACACAAATCAATAGAAAAGAATAATTTAAAGAACTGTAGAGGTGTCGAACCGATTGGTAAGTCATGAACAGGGCCAGAATCAAAGACAAATTCTTCGTTGGGAGCTAACAAGTCATTTTTAACTTCATCTGTCCACTCAATTTCATTGAAATCCTCTGTTTCCTCGTCGCTACCAGAATGCTCCAAATCACTTTCATTGCTACTCTCGCTTTCTTCGTCGCTATCAGAAAGCTCAGAATCACTTTCATTGCTACTCTCGCTTTCTTCGTCGCTATCAGAAAGCTCAGAATCACTTTCATCGTTACTCTCGCTTTCTTCGTCGCTATCAGAATACTCAGAATCAATTTCATCGCTACTATCGCTTTCTTCGTCGCTATCAGGATGCTCCAAATCAATTTCATCGATAGTCTCGTTTACTTTGTCGTTATCAGAAAGCTCAGAATCACTTTCATCGATAGTCTCGTTTATTTTGTCGTTATCAGAAAGCTCAGAATCACTTTCATCGCTACTCTCGCTTTCTTCGTCGCTATCAGAATGCTCAGAATCAC
>JAOUZG010000367.1:29835-55308 GCA_026289955.1 Argiope argentata
CGCTAATAATTCCATTCATACTATATCTTAGCTTTGACAATGAAATGATATTAATTAGGATATGGTGGCTTGATTTTTCACAAATAAATCTAGTAGTACTGTATTGTGACTTTGACAATCACATCTCCTTAATTATTATACAGCCATCTGATTTTCTACTAATAATTCCAGTCACGTTATAAAGTACCTTGGTTAATCACGTGACATTAATTGGGATACAACCGTCTGATTTTCGGCTAATAATTCGATTCATACTATATCTTAGCTCTGACAATCAAATGGTATTAATTAATGTGTGACCGCCTAGATTTTCATAAATAAGTCTAGTATACTATATTAAGGTTTTGACAATTATATAACTTTAGCTAGAATGAAGTAGCCTTGATTTTTGTCCCTTTTTTCCTGAAGTATCTTAAGTAATATGAAAATGCAGAACATTACCTTTCTGCAAATACATCGACACGACATCCACGTTAGCTGGCGTCTCCAGAAATACTCTCAGGGACTCTTCTGTGCCATTTTGGGTTCGAAAGCATGTGTCCGTATCACCGTCGATTAAAACAGATTCTGTCGATTCTTCTCTAGATGAGGTTGTGAAGCCTTTTATTTCTGCAGGATTATCTGCAAACAAATGGTGAATTTGAGACAAAATTTAGGAATTCAGGTAACACAGTTTAGTATTTATATTGGTATTCAGGTAATTTATAATAAAATTAAGCATGCATCATAGCATATAAGATACGAATTTTTAAAAGAAAGATAGCAAGTAATATAAAAAAAGCTGAGGTCAACAAATTTTTTTTTCATTTTTGTTACATTTTATTAAATAATTACAACTGTTGTTGTTCTCGTGTTTCGCTTTACTATGGGACGAGGTGAGCAGTAACTTCTGAGGGTATGGACCTCTGAGCCCCCGAAGACAGAAGTCAGACTTCTAGCTGACACGAGCCATAAACCTATTTTTGCGGAGCTCTAATTCCATTCGTGCATTTCATTCATTCCTCCGCAGATCGTAATTTAGATCTGGAATGATCACATCTGATCCAGTCTCCCCAGTGGTATTACCATCGACATTGAGGATTTTGAGATCAGGACACCACGACAGATTTATCGTGCACGCACGCACGCACGCACGCACGCACGCACGCACACACACACGCACGCACGCACGCACGCACACACACACACACACACACACACACACACACACACACACACACACACACACACACACACACACTGCCAATTGAGGCAAAGCCCGTTGGGTAACGCAATACAAATGAAATTTTTAATTTCCTTTATTGCGTGTTAATTTAATTCGAAAGAATTTCAAGATGAATCCGAAAAATCGATTAATTATTAATATTTAATTTTAAATTCAGGAAACATTAAGACAATAAACAAAATCGTCCGAAAACATATCAAGCCCAAACTCATTGACGAGGGGAAAAACAAAAAGAACTTGTTACGTATTTGCCGATGGGGAAATGAAGATTTTTGGCAAGTGTATTATATAGTATTGTATAGGTGGTAATATTTAGGGGTGTAAATGTATCAAGCCACCACTACTTATTTCGAGATTTTTCATTTGAAATGACATTTAAATTCATTATTATTATAAAAAACATTGAAAAAGGAGACAGAAATGTAAACTTTTTCTCGACATTTCTAAAATTATATATTACATTCTTTTATTATAATTATATTATAAAAAGATTGCTTTCATAAAGGTATATATCATATATCCATATTACTTAGGAAAATTGCAAATTTGAATAATATAAATAAATAGTTGAAAATCTGGATTTGGTACATGGTAAAAGAAATTTGTTATATTCACATAAAACATCTATTAATTTTACGTTTATTTTATAAATTACGCTTTAAATTAAAACTTCGTATTTGTAAAGTAGCGCCAAGACATGCCGCTGGATAGGCGGTGTCAGCCTTAGTATGCCACCTACCTCTCAGCCCATTGCCACTTCAATTTTTTTAGCTGCAAATTATATGTTTGTAACTTGAGATAATCAAATTTCTTCAAATGTTTCGGCAATAAAAATCATTTTTGACATAGTGCACCTCAGAGGGCTGGAAAATGCCATTGGCTTTCGGAAGGTTTTGGAGAATGGAAAATGAGAATTTTAGAAGAAATTAAGTCAAATTGCAGATAGTAGCAGATCTAATGAATGAGGGATTTACTTTTAGCAAATAATTCAGCTAATAATTAAAAGAATAAATTAGCAAATAATTTTGTTTACTTTGCAAATATTATTATAGAGAACTATTAATTAATGAATATAACTCTAATTCAACTTACATTTTCAATAATACCGGGAAAAGACATTTGATAAATGAATACAGATTTTCTCAAATAAAATTTCGGATTCATTCGCTTTCAGTCATTCTGGCTTATTCAGTGTTGTTTCAGACTCTTTTAAATTCGATCATAATGTTTAAAAATTTGGTATATCTTGTCTTAAAAAGGTTATTTATGTTGAAAACATACACTTTTGTCGTACAATCCATTTTTGAGCGATTATTGTTGTAGATTCTATCTGAGGCATAAGGAACAATGCTACTAAAAGTGTCTTTGTAGAGCGCATTTTTGTTTGGAAAATTATAATTAAAGTTAATTCGAAGATCTCTAATGAATCTTTGTAATGAACTTTAGTTAATAAAATGGTCGCTATAGGTGGCTAGTAATTGTAATAATAGAATAACATAATAATAAGCATAATAAAAACGCAATATTTTGAAGGTAGATAATAAAAAAGGAAGTTTTTGTATCATTTACCACAGAAAGGCGTTTCTCCCGTCCATCTTCCGTTTGATTGACATTTCACTCTGTCTGTCCCAAACAATGATAACCCATCATTACAGGAATAATAAATTCTCGATCCCACTTCATATCCCGATTTCACTGGTGAGTAACTTCCTCCTTCTGGAAAATCTGGGGGAGGGCAATCTGTGAAAAAAAAATTGAAGTTAGTCAATTCCTAAATATCGTTAAAGGATTATCTCTTAATTTTCTCTCAAAACATTCTTTGAGAAAATAAATAAACAGGAGACCCTACGAACTCCTTGATATTTCAGATTTAATTAAAAGTGTTTTTTAAAACACAATTTAAATTCTGTGTTAAAAAGCAAAATTTAAAATAAAACTGTTTTCTGCTTTTTAATTTAAGATCAATTGTTTAACAAACATACCAAAAGATGGCGCCACATTATAATTTATAATATTCAATTATATTTAACTTAATTCAATCAATATTTAATCATAACAATTCAATCAATATTTTATCATAACATAATTCAATCAATATTTAATCATAACTTAATTCAATCAATATTTAATCATAACTTAATTCAATCAATATTTAATCATAACTTAATTCAATCGATATTTAAACATAACTTAATTCAATCAATATTTAATCATAACTTAATTCAATAAATATTTATTCATAACTTAATTCAATTCCATCATAACTTAATTCAATTAATATTTAACTGATAATATAATAGTGAAAGTATGAAATTCATTTTTGCGAATTTACTAGTATGTAAATTTCAAAACTCCAGCCCATCAGGTAGTTTGTGAAAAATCTTTATGATAATTCCATCCTTAAATAGATGAAATAAATCAAATTAGTGGATATACTGCACAAGTTCTTGAATACCTAATTTGATGATGATGTCGTGTCCGCTTTTTGCCACGGAAAGAGGGGTGTAGTAGCTTCTGAGGGTATGAATCTCTGAGCACCCGAGGGCAGAAATCTGACTTCGAGCACATATGACTATAACACACACTTATCACATTCATTTGCATATCCCTTTTTACAGGGGGGCACACTTTCGCCACTTACATATAGAACAACCAGATCCTGACAGGGACTCGAATCCAGGATGCCCAGATCACGAGGAAGACTCGTTTCTCTGTGCCAGGACGTCGGCAGGAAACTGACACGCCAAATGTAAATGATCTTTTTGAAAATCAATTTGTGTTTTTTGTGGGAAAGCAAACAGTTTTCAAGATTATTCTAGAGGCCAGAAAATGTCATATGAGGGGAAAAAATGGACATTTTGAAGAAAAATCAAGCCTGTTTTACATGCATGAAAACTGGACTTAGTTTCAGTAATTGAAAGACCAATGACATATGTATTATCTCTTAAAAGAGACATTATACTACAGTATGTGCTGATATCGAAAATAGGATATAATCCACCGATATCTTCGGAGGAAGAAATTGAAAACACATAATTGTTCTTACAAAAAACACACACACACACACAAGCAGAGATGCTTTTAAGATGCCCATACAAAATGGATGGCATACAAAAGAATAAAAAGCGGATAATAGTGATTTTTTATGGTGCCCATACAAAAGAATAAAAAGCTGATAATAGTGATATCTCTTTTTGATCACAACGTTCGTATGTACTTGCATCTACTATGCATCAGATGGGAACAACTGCTTGAAAAACTGAGCATTTAATCTGTGTAGTGAGAGAAGGACTTAGATCAAGGTGAAAAAATCAATGTTATAAATTATGAATAATTAATTTGAAGAAAGACTATTCATCGATCGGCAAATGCTATATCAAATTATTATTTGGGGATGTATGCCAATTTTTACAATAAGACCCCTTTCTGCTTGAATTGCAAAGATAAAGGAATCGATACTACGATTACTAAAAAAAACTCCCTATAGATAGAAATTTGGAGCTGATTAGACGGAAATGTTTGTACTTATCTAGTGGGATAGTTACCATGGAAACATTACTTGGTGAATAGCCATGGGCAAATTGAAATTTTTTTTTTATATATACCATACACAGAAGAAGAAATTATATACAATTTTATAATAAAGAAGGTTGTGTTCTTTGGGGAATGTGAGTAGATGAATTTTTTTGAAGTTAATATATCCTGGCAAAGAGTTTGGTTGAGATATGAGACTAACATTAATTCAGGACTTTGGTCTGGGGAATTTAATTTCTCGTTGTCTTGTAGGAATCGCACAAGATTTTAATTTTGACTTTGGACATTTTGTTTCCCATTAAGTTGAGCCCCCATATTCTTTCGAGGTCGTGGTTGGTTTTTTTGAGATAATGTTACTTTTTAGCGGAAACTTGAAGTCATTGGAATTATGGACCTTCATGAAATCGATACTACAGTATGAAAATCTAAAAGTTTTTGCATGTTAATAAAGAAAGAAAAAAACCCGAGAAAAATACTCACTGATTGTTGAACAAATGTGTGGTACCAACAACACCCAACTGATCAGGCATATTACATACGGAACTCGCAAACCGAGGGAGCATTTTGCAAACATGAAGTCAATCTGAGCGGCACTTCTTGCATTGTAATCCGAATTACAGAAATGACAGTAAAATCATTTAAAAATAGTTATTTCCGACATTTAGTTGCGTTTATCCTCTTTGCATAATGGCAGCCGGATGTGACGGGGTATTTTTCAGGAAATTACCCCCGAACGTAGAAAAAAGAGGAAGTGAGCTCTTCTTCGTTTTTCAGTCAAATGACTCAAGCGAATGTAGTCATTAAAGTAATGCCTATACATTGTTCGATTGCTTTATAGTGACAAGATAATAAACGATGAAAATTAGGACTGTTACAAATAAACCAGAGGGAATGGTCTCCCAAAAGTTTTCACGCATATTCTTTAATACACTTGTCATGCCAGACAACGGCTTATATGGAGAATAGTAATTACGAAATATAAACATTTGGCTTGAATATATCATTTTTACTGAATCTATCGTATCCTTGGCGAGATATTTGGCGATTAATCCCCGGCGTAAGTTAATAATATACAAAAATCGAATTCGTTTTTAGATGCATTTATCTGAATTGATTGAAACAAAGATTTGATACAAAACTACACTTGTAATCACAAATTTTCATACCGGATTTGACATATCATAGAAAACAGTTGAAGTTGCCTCTCTTAAACTTTCTCGCAATCTTTCTAATTCAATTGGCATAAAAGAGAATGCCTTGCATAGGCAAAATGGCAATGGCTTACGATACTTAAAAGTATTAACATTTTGCGTGAACATAACATTTTTACTGAATCTATCTTGTCGTCTTTGGCGAGTTATTTGGCGGTTAATCCCTGGCATATTAATAGCATACCAAAAATTGAATTTGGTTTTTATACATGTTTTTTAACCTACAGAAACGTAAATTTAAACCGCACTTGTAGTCACAAAATCCTTTCCTAAATTTGATATATATAAGGCATTGCGTTTACTTATTTACGAGAGTACAAATGGACAGACAGTCAGCCTGAAGTACGATGTGGATCAAAATTTGACAGCTATAAAGGTGTCATATACTTATCTATCTAGCTCTCTTTATTTTGTAATGATTGTCTTAAATTTTATTGGAACAGTCGGGCAGACGAACTTTCTTTGATCATGCTCTACTATAAGCTTGATAGAAATATGAAAATTTGATGTGAAAACTATTTACCGAATTGAATCCGCCTAGCCTTTTCTATTATCTTTGTCACAAGCAGACAGAAGAACATTTTCCAAAAGAATTGTTTTTCGATTTCAAGAAGGAAAAACGTGAATATTCATCAAAATATCAAGTTTGAAATTTTTTTATGATTGCTATACTATCTCTATACTTTGTATGAGAGAAAGTAAAAATATATGTTAAAATGATTGCACTGTTACTTTGTCAATTTTAAAAGACATGTGATCTAAAATGACTGATTGTATTTAATATTTAAAAAGCATATAATGAGAAAAGAGTAAACTATAATGTTGAAAATAAAGTATCATTTTAAAATACAAATAATAAAAGCTAAAATTTTAAAATGGGAAATAATAGATTTAATTGAAGCAGAAAAAAAGAATCCATTTGATTGACAAAAACGTCTTAGTTACAAAACTAAAATTAAAATTTTTATAATTATTTTTTTTTTACTTTTTATCACCAGGTTATAATTCAATATTAAAATTATTATAGATTGGATTTAAAAAGCCAGTCTGAAGTATTTTTTCTGAAATGGGCAAAAAATAAATAAAATTCCAGGGAGAATAAGTAAAATATTTATTTAGAAATATTTTATAATAGTTTTAGTGCCTCGCAATGCAAAAAAGTGTTGTTAATTAGTTGAACCCTAATATTTAAAGAATTTATATAAATACAGTTTACTTTTTAGCTAAAAAATTTGGTAATACATTTCTTAAAATATTAGCACAAATTTAAGAAAAATCATTTGATGAACCTCTAAACTAGATTTTTGTTTTATACCTCTTTTCAGCCAAAATAAAAGAAAGCTTTCCAATTAAATAAAAAAAACTTTTAGCAGTTAACTGGCATATTTTGTTTCATTGATGTTTTTTCAATCTTTTCTATGCAGGTATTCTCAAATATAAAAACTTCCGAAGGTTTTCAAAAAATTCAAGCCGAACGTAGTCACATACCTATGGTATTTTCTATAAAAAACCCTCCTAGACATTTTTTTTGTTCAAGATCATTCTGGGGAAAAATTGTGTTACTGATTTTCCATTATAAATAAACTTAATAATTAAATAATATTAAGAAATAGAGAAATAAAATTTGATACCCAAATTTATCATCAAGAGTGTAATAAAAATCATATAATGAGTACAAATTTGGAGCCAAATACGTCAGCTAAACAGCCGTCTGTCTGCCTTTTCACTTTCATGTATATAAACACAATTTAACCATCGGGAATCAAGAAAACATTCTCATACACTATAATAAAGATGTTATACCTCAGATCTTTCATGGCATTCTGGCGTAAATTAAGTATTTTAACTGAATCTATCCTGCTATTCTTGGCGACGTTTTTGGCGATTGACTTCTGGCATTATTTTTATATAATTCCTTATCAAATTTGATAAATTCGTAATTGCGTTTTCGAGTTATCATGGCTACATTTTTCTGAAAGCACAGACAGACAAGATAGTCGATTTCTTGTTGGATTTGACTCCAAATTCAACAAGTGATTACAATTAAGATATTAAATTTGTATACTGACTTTTATCTAAATAGTTGTTAGGTTTTGTAATTATGATGTTAAATTCGAACAACTGGAACAGGTGGACTTCGTCTAATATGATTTTACTTAGATTCTGATAGAGCATTACAAATCTGCTGTAAAGATCGTGTACCAAATTTCGATTGGTAGCTCAAAACGGTTTTGAATTATCTTTGTCAGAGAGAGACGGAGAGACATTTTCAAAAAATGGGTTTTTGAATACAGAGCAGTCGAAAATTCAGTTGTAAACTCGGGTTTGAATTTTTAGAGAATTACTATACTTTATCCGTACTATCTTTGTCGGAGAGACAGGCGGACATTTTCAGGCAATGTTTCTTGAACAAATTAGTCAAAAATTTGGAGGTTCGCCGTAAACTCAAGTTCAAATTTTTAGAGAATTACTGTACTTTCTCTTTACTATAAGCACAAGAAAGTAAAAATGCTTTGAGATATAGAGATAAAATTTAATAAATAATGTTGTTACTAAAAATGTCGATTTTTTTAAAAACATATTTTGCCTTTTTGGGGCCGATACAAAAGTTTTAAAAGGCCAAAATGCTTGTAAGAAAAACTAAAAAAATAAATATATGAGCATTTTTGATATCAAGATTTTGTTCCTATTCTACAGTTTTTTTTATATCTAGAAGGTTAAAGGAGACAACTTTATTACAGAATAAGAAAGAAAGTTTCAGGGAGACTACCACCACTAATTTAAGTTATGACTGTCTAATGGGCAATATCTGACTTTCAAAATAGGGGAGAAAGCGCATATTCCAGTTGTTAGAGATCAAAAAGCTTTTAGTAAATGTTTTCAGGAAGTGGCGACTTGTTTCAGTTGCTTCAGTGAACTTCCGGAAACTTGGAAAGATTTCCTGTTATAAATGCGTAAATATTGCAACATCAACGGCTTCAAAATAAATTGAATCCTTTTTTGCAGTTTTTCTGATACACTTTTTTTCATTAAATTTCTACCTGCGCTCTTTATTATCAGTTATAAGCAATAATCTGAAACGGAATAAACTGACAGGATTGCAAACGCATGAATTTAAAAACCATTTTGCTGATTTTATTATAGTAGAAATATTGATCAAAAGTTACCTTTATTGAGCATTCTTTCCGTCAGTGTCATGGTGAGGTTTGTTGTGCCGTTTTCTCATAAAAATCAGACATAAATATATCAGTTGATGAGATAAAAAGATAAAAAAGGAATAGCAAAATGTTAAAATAAATAATATAGTTTCAATATCTGAAGTTTTTATTTACGTATTTATTATATTTTGCTACCTTTTTATATTATTGCTATTTTTCTAAGCAAAAAAATAAAAAAATAAAAAGTATTAGATATATATAAAATATAAGTCAATTCCTACTTAGGTCAACAAAGAAAAATTTAATTTAATTTACTTTTTATTAAATAATAATAATTAATATAAATAATTTATCATAAATCTATTAATTTCACAAGAATTGATCTCGCAATCTTCACCTTTACTTGAAAAATACTGAAATCCTGGCATTTTGCAATAGAGCTAAAACTCTATTTAAAGTATTAAAAATTGATTTAATTTAAATAACGAATTAATAATCGAAAAAACTGGATTAACATTAAGTATTCCCCACTACAAGTTTAAAAAATTGCATGTGAACTTGAGTGGATGTATAAAAACTGCTTTATTAACGATTGAAAATTTGAACAGCACACCCAAGATATGAAAAAAAAAAATCTTTAAAAAACTGATGTCAAACAGAAAGTTTGTGCACTCGAACTTTAAGCTAAACCGTCAATTGCTGGGTAATAACTCTAAAAAAACGATGATCATATCTTTATAAAACAGCTTTGAACTATCTTAAAACTTCATAAACTTATCAAAATTTCAATAGCCTATATGAAGCCTTATGAAGATAAAAACTGTTATATTTGAAAAGTAAATTTAAAATAAGACTACCATTTCAGTTTTTGTTTTGTAGTATCTGCATTATTTTAATTTATAGCCGATTGATTCAATTAGTTTATTATTTTTCAGTCATATCACACACAAAATAAATATTTATTGAGTTTTTTAAATGAATTTTATATAAACTATTTAACAGCTTAAAAAATCGATAATTTGTGAGAACAAAGGGGGTCTCAAAGACTCTAGTAATAATAATATAAACAAATTTTGTCTCTTTTTATTATTTATAAGGTCTTCGTGAGGACGTATGATAAAGCGCCAAGTCATTAGAATTTTTATTTGCTTTATTATTCATCAATTCGTACCTATTGTTCTATCTGATAACTTCGAAAAAAGTTTTTGAATAATTTTTAACTCGAGCTATTATCTAATATTCGCATATCATGAACTGTGACGTCACGTCCATTGATTCCCTTTGAATCCGGTTTCTATGATTGTCAGCCTTTATAACAAAGATCAAAACAGAAATAATTTTTTGTGATTAACTATCACATGTTTATTATGTGATATAACCCTATCACCAGAAGGGTATTTGGGTTGAACGATATTACAATAGTAGAAACGTCTATCCGTACAGATAAGATGTATTCTGGCCGAGTTCGCCAATTTCCCGAAAAGAGAAAGCATTGTTTGTTGTCTCTTTAGTAACTGGAAAAATAGAAATAGTTGAGTTTAGATGTTTTTAATACTTGACCTCGTAAGGCTTGCATCAAAAAGATGAGTTTCCTGAGATTTCTAGTAGTTTCAGGTAATTATTAACAAATGTTTTTTTTATTCATGTTAGAATAACAGTATCAAAATTCTTTGGTTGCTAAATTATAGTTAAAGTTATATATTTGGCTATAGAAATGTTATCTACATTAGAAATCTAATAAAATAAACTGATTTTATAGTCCTCGAACAGTCTGTATTTGGCGCAGTTAAAGTTTTTTTAAACAGTTTTTAAAAAGCGTATATTTGGCATTGTTAAAACATTTAATAGTTTTTAACTAGTTTGTATTTCGTTCTGTTAAAAAAGTTTAAATGGTTTTTAAATAGGCTGTATATGTCACAGTTGTTACTGTTTAAAACTGTTATAATTGTTTCAAACTAGGCTGTATTTCACCATACTTAAAAATTTTTTAAAAAGTTTTTAACAAGCTTGTTTTTTATTCAGTTAAAAATTTTGTAATAATTTTAATTAGATTGTTTTTCGATCAGTTAAAAATTTTGCAATAGTTTTTAACTAGCTTGTTTTTCGTTCAGTTAAAAATTTTGTAATAGTTTTTAACTAGCTTGTTTTTCGTTCAGTTAAAAATTTTGTAGTAATTTTTAACTAGCTTATTTTTCGATCAGTTAAAAAATTTATAATAATTTTTAACTAGCTTGTTTTTTTAACCGAACAAAAAAACAAAATAGTTTTTAAATAGGCTGTATTTGCCACAGTTAAAATTGTAATTGTTTTAAACTAGGTTATATTTCAAAATATTTAAAATTGTTTTAATAGTTTTAGTCAGATTATTTTTGGCAAGGTTAAAATTTTCTTAGTAGTTTTTAAATAGACTTTATTTGCCAGAGTTAAAATTGTCGAGATTTTTTAAAACTAGTTTGTATTTGGGCAAATTTAAAATTGTTTTAATACTTTTTAACCAGGTTATATTTTAAATAGTTAAAACTGTCTTTATAGTTTTCAAATAGGCTGTCTTTGCCATAGTTAAAATACTTATAATTTTTTAAAACTATTCTTCATCTGGGGATACTTAAAACTATTGTTTTGGCTTTCTACTAGGTTATATTTGGTATAATTAAAACTGTCGTAAGGGTTTTTAAACATGCTATATTTGCAACAGTTAAAATTGTCGAAATTTTTTAAAAACTAGGCTGTATTTGGGTAAACGTAAAACTGTTTTGATAGTTTTGAGCCAGATTATATCTGGCATCGGGAAAATTGTCTTAACAGTTTTTAAAATAGGCTGCATTTGTCACAATTAAAATTGTTTTAATTTTTTAAAAACTAGGCTGTTTTTGATATAATTAAAATTGCTGTAGTAATTTTTATCAGGTTATATTTGGCTCAGTTAAAATTATATTATTAATTTTAAATAGGCTGTGTTTGACACAGCTAACATTTTTGTAATTGTTTTTGACTACGCTGTATTTATCATACTTAAAATTGTTGTAATAATTGTTAATTAGGCGTTGTTTGGCATACTAAAAATTATTTTAGCAGTTTTAAATTAGGCTGTATTTGGCAAAGTTAAAATTGTCTTAGTAGTGTTTAAATAGGCTGTATTTAGCACTTATAAAATTGTTTCAATAGTTTTCAACCAACCTGTGTTTTGTACAGTTAAAATTGTTTTTATAATTTTAACCAGATTCTATTTAGTACAGTTAAAAATTTTAGTAATTTTTAGCCAGATGGTACTTGGCATGGTTACAATTATTTTAATAACCTAGTAGCAGTCCTTTTTAGATATAATTAAAAACATTTTGCCAATCTAATAGTAGGCATTATTTAGTGCATTAGAATTTTTAATAACATTGTAAAACTTGATCAAGTTAAATTATTGCAGTACCTTAATGATCTCTTTTTGATGTAATTATAATTATTTTGATAGCATAATACTAGGGTTGTCAACCCCTTTATATAATGTATCATTGACATAAGATTAAAATATTTAAGTGCCACCAAAAAAGCATTTTCAAACATAAAAAATGAGTAAATACTAAATAAATGATGTTTATCAAAAAACAAAATATTTATATTTGTAATTCTCAAATAAAATTTCCACATCATAATAAAATATCAATGTATTTCATTTAGCAACTAATTTTTTTCCCAGATTATCGATTATTTAGGCTCCTAAATATTGAATTTGGAATTTAGTTTATAAAAAAGATTTAGGTTTTTATTTCATGCATCAAAACACTCAATTTAATCGGATCAATCTGTTCTAAATTATTGGTAGTGCAAATTAAAAAATATAATATAAAAATGGAGGGGAAAATCACTTTTTCGAAGTTAATGCCCAAAGAAGGCGATTCTTTTGCACATAACTTATTTATTTAATAATGCATTAAATGTGTTCTCAAAATCACATTGTTTACTTTTTTATTATGTAATGTAGAGTAATTTGAATTTAATAAAATTTACTGCATGAATTCATTTGTTGCAGTCCTCTTTGGAACAGTCTATTGTGGTGATGGAGACTGCTACAATCGGAGAGTGACACCATGCGTTCAGAGAATCCAAGACAATCTCGAAACCGAGCCTGATTCCTGTAAGTATTTCTTAAGTTACTTTTTTAGGAAGGATTTTTGTTGTCAAGTTGTTTTTATCATAGATGAATTAAAATATTTAGATTGATGAATAGAGTTACATTGACTGATAGATAGATAGATTGATAAGTACATTGGATTGATAGACAGATTGATTGATAAGTAAATTGGATTGGTAGTCAAATTGATTGGATTGATAGTTAAACTGATTGATAGTCAAACTGATTGGATTGATAGCTAAATTGATTGATAAGTAGATTGGATTGATAGTTAAATTGATTGATAAGTAAATTGATTGATTGGTAGATTGGATTGATATGTATAATTATTAATCTCTTGTGTAAATATATTGATTAATGAGTATATTCGATTGATGGATAGATAGAATAATTGATTTGTAGAATGGATTGATGTATAGATAAGACTAATTGAAGACTAGATTAGATTAATGGATAGATAGATTATAGATTAATTAATGAGTGGACTGTATTGATGGATAGATAGATTAAATAGAATAATTAATAGATAGATTGTATATATGGAATGATTGATGAATATTTTGAGCGAATAGTTACTTGCTTACATGAACTAACTAACACCGGGTACGGTATCAAAAGTGGGGGTTGGCGAGCGCAAGCAAACAGGTGGCGAAATCGTCTAGTTATTTATATTAAAAATGTGCAATATTAACAAAAACAAGATTTTAGACATCTTCTTTCTTATTTCATACATAGAGAAAGTGTTGTTATCATCAAAAAAATTGAGCTCGTTGTTTTGAAAAATATTTCTGTTTCATAACTTCCCTATTCATGGTTCAGAAGAATATTCTTTCCGAACTCATGGTTTTGAAGAATATTCTTGTTCGAACTCATGGTTCTGAAGAATATTCTTGTTCGCACTCATGGTTTTGAAGAATATTCTTGTTCAAATTTATTGTTTTGAAGAATATTCTTGTTCAAATTCATGGTTTCGAAGAATATTCGTTTCATATCTTCCCGAGTCAGAAAACACTTTCTTAGAATTATGTATACCTATGAACGCGATATCTCTAAAAAGTTTTTAGCCAAGTGGATGAAATTTGATGTGTTATTTTATTATTAAATTTATCGATTTCAGCCAAATTTTCAATAAATTCAATTAAAAAAATTGAGTGTCTTTCCGGCTGTCTGAATACAAATTAAAATTATAACCATAAAATAAAGAGACATATGTGCATAAAATTTGGCATATGTTTTTACATGTAAAGTCTAAATATAAGCTGAATTTGAAACCAATTCCATTTAGGGGTGATCTTGTATCCGTCGGTACTTTTGTAATAATAATTTATAAACAGAGAGATTGAAATGTACGAAATTTTTATGTGATTTTTGTGACCGCAATTTCAGTGTTTTGCCAAATGCTACTTCAAACAATCAGAAAAAAACGTCTGAAATACACACTCGGGTTTTCTGGTTGAAATTTCAGTTATAATTGTCAAAAAACACAATCGCCAAATATCACCTTTTTATTGGTTGTTTCGTAACTATTGCCCATTAACCGTTTGCTGTGGTTGTTGTTGTTCTCGAATTCCACTTTACAATGGCAGGAGGGGTTCAGTAGTTTTTGAGGGTATGAACCCTTGAGCAACCGAGGGCAGAAGTCTGATTTCCTCTCACACACTTCACAAACCCTGACTTCATTCATGCATTTCATTCATTCGTCCACCAGTCGTAATTTAGATCTGAAACTGAGAACGATCACCTCTAACCCAGTACCCCCAGTGGTGATAAGGACATGGAGGACTTTGTGACCGCAACAGACCTAACGTGCCCCAGCCATCTCTCACTCGGAGAGTCTTCAGCTAGCAGGTTCAAACTGGCTGCCCATAGGAGGCAAATTCAGCGAGCTATCAAACCAGTATATCCCAGCCCCAATCGTTTGCTTTAATAATATATAATTAAATTTATAAGGGTAAATAATAGAAAATTTCGGTAGACACTCTGGTCTGTTATTCTGATAATATTAAATGATACAAAAAAAATTCATTAGTAAAACTAATTCAGTCTACACAAATGACTTGTGTAGCAAGTGCCTGTCTATTGCCTAGTTTGAGATGAATATTTTGATATCTGATATTTTAAAAAACTTTGTTGTGTTTTCAGGCCCAGTCATGCTTCAGCAGTCCAAATGCGTCCTCTCGGCGGCCATCGACTGTCAGATGGGGTTCATCATGGAGGCCCGGAAAGCCGATGAATACCTGAGAAATGTATGTGAAGGCAAAATCAAATGTAAGTACCTGAAAGCTGTGTTAAGTGTGATCAAAACTGATGATGTTATTCAACCATGGAGATTCAATATCATTCCATCATTGGGCATCTATGAAAACATTTAAGATGAACCTTATCTGATAATATGTAGCCGTTGTTGCATGATTGGAGTTTTTTGACAGGTTTTTGTTAACTCGTTGTGTGCACTACACTCACTGGCCAATGAATTAGAAACGTTTGAGATTTGCATTTGATTGCGCGCTAAGGATGAAGCATGCACCTTTTTTGTTACGACGTGGGTTACACGTGGTTACTATGGTGTAAAAATCCTCTTCGCTATAAAGGAATGAAAATGGGAAAGACAACAAATCTTTCAGCATTCGAAAAAGAACTTATTGTTGGTGCGCGCTCTCTAGAAGACGTAACTGTTGATCGAACAGAGTTTTCCAAGAGCGTAATTGGCATTCTCTCCGACGAATTGTACAGCAGAACAGGGACTCAACTGTAAATAAACTGACACAAATCGTCAGCCAAGGCTCTTCCCAACAGATTTCAACTCGAACCATGAGCAGAGAATTGCAGAGGATAGGAATACATAGTCGAGTGCCGAGTTAATATTTGATTAATACTGAATGTCGAGTTAATATTTGATAGCATATTTTCAGTAAAGAAATATATTAAAAATTCTTGAAACATCACAAGTTTTTCCCATTTCTTTTTTTATTTATTATTTTTCAGTATGTCAAAATTTTAAATGATGATTAAATTAATTACCAAGACAGCTCCACAAAATTGCAAACTATAAAAGTAGAGTAAAAATAAAGGAAATAGGAACATTAGCTTAAAAAATGTGTGGAATAAGAGAAATAATTTCCTTAAAACCATTATTCATTTTATCGTCAGTAATTTTGTAATACTTCGTCATCATTTTTAAAACAATTTTTCAAATTCATAGTTTTATCGCCAGATACACAAAATTCTTGTACGTTTATAGGATGTGAGATATAATTAAACAAGGTATTTTGAAAATTAAATATTTTTTTAATGCAAATTTGTTAAATTATTTGGATTAAGAGATTTTAATATGAAAGCCGAATTAATAACTGAAAACATTAGTGCGTATAAAAATGAATGATTAATAGCAATTGCAATAATAATTACGTAAAAATTTCAGATTGTTTATTCAAGTTGAAGAAAGAATTGCATAATTACCACTGCAAAACTAATGTTTTTAATTTTAGGATGTAAAATTACAACTTGTGCAATATGTGTTAAGAAGTTATTGAGAAAAAAACCTGGAAATTTATTAATTTTTAGAAAAATTAATAAATTTTTTAAAAGAATCTTTCTTAGTGAATATCTACTACGATAAAAGTTAATGTCAGTCTAATACCGTAACTCTACCAACAACTTTGTGATCAATAGATCATTTGAAAAAATTTTTGGATCTGGAAATTTTTGGATAAACTACTGTTTGTCCATAAGGAGATCTCTGACCGACAGTCGTCTATGTTTACGGTGGTCGTTATAGAAACAGGTTACTGCAGGAAGAGTCCATTTCGCAGAGGTAGAAATTCATTCAAGTTTCTTACGTTGGCGCGTTTAGCGCCCAATTGGCAGTGTTGATGTATTGCCTTTGATTTTTGAAAGCAAATTCGAAAAATAATTCACTGGGCTGAAAATCATTTGCGTACTTGGAATTTTGAAAATATATATTATTCCTGTTAGAATAATACAGAAATTCCTATCTGATTAGTACAGAAAGAAAAGAGTAAATCAAATAGAAAAACTGAATAATTATTTACATGTCTAACGACTGCACAAGAAGAAGAAAAAATAAGTAGAATCCAGCATGACAAAAAATTAATCTTCATTTTATTTGTTTTAAATTTATGTAACTGTCTAATTCAACATAATGTTCTGTCTAATTCAACATAAAAATAATAACATAATAATCATAATTATTTCATAATTTTTATAAAAGGTTGCTTTTATTCTGTTACAAAGTAAAATATCCATTGTTAAATATGCTTAAAACTTCTCCAAAAAGTTTTTTTTAATAAATAAATATATTTATTTATTTTTGATATATATGCTATTTTTCGAAATTTAAAATTAACAATTACATTTTATCAAATAAGATAAATAAAAGCTATAAGATAAATAAAATTTTCAAAGATTTTTTTAACGAAACTTTAAAAAAATAAGAATAATCAAAAGTATGTTTAGTTGAAACTTTTGATTATCGACATATTGAATAACGGAAAACAAGAGCACATTAATGAAAAAATAGAAAATAACAAAAAGGAATCAAATAAATTTCGTAGCTTCAGGAAATAAACTAAATAAAATTCTATATCTTCTATAACTTATGATTAAACTAATTGAAATGAAACGAAAAAAGCAATTTTAAAATTCACTTTTTATTTATAAAACACATTAATTATTATTAAAAGAGTGCAAAACCAGCAGTGTACTTTCAATTTAAAGATTTCTAAATCACTGTCACAAGATTCCGTTTCTTCTGAATCGGAATCCGATTCAGTCCTTCCAATCTGAAATACTAGTTCTTCTAAAATCCCATCTTTTTCCCAATACGAATTTTAAGCAAGTTACAAGCAAAATTCTATAACATTATGCACAATTTTCCGTGCTTGTGATTTTAAAGTCTCTCCATTCTTAAATCGAAAAGGCATTTTAAAGGATCTCAAAATTCAAGAGACTAAAATTATTAAATAATGAAATACAGTTAATATTAACCAAAGAAAATATTAATAAAATATAAAAAAGGAAGCTAAGCAAATATAAAGATACGGGCAACTGCGGTAAAGCGAGAAGACGAATGAGCAATAGTTTTTTTATCGCTTCATCTTTTCGCGAAGATAAAGAATAACTCGCCAGCCTTCCGCCCGATTCTACCCATTCAAAATAGATCCTCCCTATCGACACCTGTTTCTATGACGTCCGCCGTAAACATAGACGACTGTCGGTCAGAGATCTCCTTATGGACAGACAGTACATACCTAACTATATTTTCTTGCCTATCAAAAATTTTAAATTTGAAATTTGTCGCTGAATATTACGATTTAGTACGATTTTAAACTATTTCTGAGTTTTGATTATTTTAAATGGCAATTGAAACTGTGAATAATGCTGATACCGAATTTTTTCCCATGCTTTTAGCCTTTGAAGATAACAAGCAATGCTTCAGCATTGCTGTCCTGGATCGTTCATGCCACGAACCTATCGAAAAAATCATGAGCAACAAAAAAACACGCAATGAGTTCTTGAAGGCATTAAATGAGACGTGCAAGTAAGAAAATATTTGTTTATCTCCTTTAAAAAATTTTACGAAAGTTTATATACATCTGAATCTTTATATATTTTTATTATTGAATCTTTGTTTGTACTATCAGGCCAAAAGTATCCGGATAACCCTTTGAAATAGTGGTTCTGGCAGGTGATGCAATTAAATGCGTAATCGTGAACTGTAAAAGCGTTAGTTCTGGTTTGCCAGGTTGGATTGATGCATTTGTGAGGCAATGAGTAACTGATAGGAGATGGTGAGTTTGATCGTGGCAGTATAGTGGGATGCCTTCTTTATGGGAAATCAATTCGTGATATTACGGATATTTTACGGAATTATAAACTTACTGTGAATGATGTAATTGTGAAGTGGAAACGTCGAGGCAGTGAAACTGCAGAAAAACGAACTGGTAGGCCGAAAACACTTGGTAAACGTTGCAGCAGAACTCTGAAAAGGGTAGTTAAAAAGAATCGCAAAACCTCGTTGGTGGAAATTTCTCAGGAAACAGAAAGCCCATCAGGCGTTTGTGTTAGCAGCAGAACTGTTCGAAAGTGGAATAAAAACTCTTGATTACATGATCGTGCTGCCACGCTCAAACGGAACAACACTACACAGAATAAAGCCTCGATTGCAATGGTGCAGAGCTCATCGTCATTTGACTGAGGAAATGTGGAAATGATGAATCTCGCTTTACAGTCTAACAGTCGGATGGACGCGTCTGGGATCTGGCCAAAGTCCGAGAACGTTTCTTAATGATTACATTGTGCCAACTATTAAGTAGATTCTTGGAAGTTTAATGGTGAGGGGTTGATTTTCATGATTTGACCTGGGTCCGTTAGTTCTTGTGATTGGAATCAGGAATTCTGAGATGCATTCTGGACAAGGCTGCACTTCCAAATCTATGGCGATATTTTAGGAAAGGCCCATTTCTTTTTGAAGCAGGATAATTGCTTCATTCACATATCTATGCTTGTACAGACGTGGTTTGACGAAATATGTATTCAAAAAATGGACTGGCCTTCTGAGTACCCGGATCTAAATCCCATCGAACACCTTCGGGAGGAATTAGAGTGTAGATTACGCAGCCAACCTATTCGACCTTCCTCACTGCAAGTACTCACTTCATCTCTGATAGACGTCTGGAAGTCAATTCCTATAGCCACCGATCAAAAACTGTGGAAAGTCCTCCCAGATATAGCATAACGTAACGCCATCCTGTGCTTCCGGTGCCTATAACGATAAGTTATCTAACCAGTTGGATGAGCACAGGATAGGAGAAAGAGAGAGAAAAAAGGAAAAATTTGTAAAGAAAAAAAAGAGACGATACAGCATTCAGGGATTTCCACAGAGAATGCCATCGGTATCAAATCTTACAAGAATCTGTTCAATTTTTTTCTGAAGTTAAAACTGGATAGAGGGGACAAGAATACTGAAACAAATGGTGAAGATGGGTTGAACTTACAGGGAAATTAGATTACCAATTGAAAAGAGGAAAAAATGACTCATTAAATTGTGAACATATGTATGGCAAATAAACAATCACTATAGAGTCAGAAATACGTAGCGTCCATCTGGGTCTTAGGGTCTTGATTTCCATCATGAGATCTGCACTTTTGAGTTACTTTTTTGAGTTATAATTTTGTTGATTTTCACAAGGGGAATTCTGGTCCCTACTGTTGTAGGTCTTGAAGAGGTCTTGGTATTTATGAATATGGTTTACTATGGAGTGGATTTTGCCGCGTGAAAGGGTGTTTGATGCAACTCTCCTGCGCCATTCTTCTTCGAGACTTCTTTCTGGCTTTCCCATGAGCCATGAGAGAGTGAGTAGGCATTCTGTGGCACAATGAATTGGAGATCCTATTTCCCCACTGCTACAGTAAGGAGAGTTGGCTAGAGGGATTCTATGTAGGTATGTCGGGAATGGGCCGTGTCCAGTGAAGAAAAGGAGATTCGCTCTGTTCCCGTTGGCAGCGTAGAGAGAAACTTTTGGTATTATGTTATATGTGGGACGGCCTGTTTCGCTTTCTCCCCATTCCTTTTGCCATCTTGTCGTCATATCGGTATGGAGGATGTTCTTCAGATGAGATCGTGGAAGCTTCAGTAAATTCCGATTTTCATTCGCACTAGTCCTCCCAAACATGTATAATCTATCATTAATGCAAAAAAAGGACCCGTATCATATTAATATGTGCCCCAGTACGCTCTAAGTCCATACCACTGGGTATCCGGATACTTTTGGTCACATAGTGTCTTACTGAATCTTTAGATTTATCGGCTCTAGATTTATTACTGATTTTATTATTACTGAATCTTCATAATTATAAATATATATATTATTTCATTTATTATTAAAAAATCATTATTTTTATTATTATTATTGAATCTTTAGATCTATCTACACTAGGTTTATCATTCATTTCATTATTAATAAGTCCTCTTAATTTATTATTACTGAATCTTCCTTTTTATATACAATAGATTTATTATTTACTAATGTTTTTAAGCTTCTAATTTTGATAATAATATTATCCATTTATGCTATTATGTAAATCTTATGCCGCTCTGTTCATTACATTGTACATTTCTCTGATTTTCTGTTAGCACCCGTAAAATTCAATTTTGAATTAAAGTCGAAGTGATGAATTTATAATTAATATAATGATGTAGAGAAAAGTAAGCAGAGTCACTCGGCATTGAAGTATTAAATGCACTGCAGAATAATTTTAATAATTTGTAATATCTTAAATAATTATTAAACAGAATTTGCACGGAAAAATAGAGATTTCAGCTTTATTTAAAAAAATATATAAACTTAGTCAGCAATAATATTTTTTTTTTCAATTTGTATATATATATTTCAAAAAAATATGAAATTTAAATTTTGAACAGTTCTTTTTCTAGGGAATCATATTCTGAAAAATATTCATCACATTCCAATTTTAAATAAATAAACATTTGTATTTTCTGAGTTTAAATTTGACCGGTAAATTAAAATTTTAATATTACAATATCAACTTTTGAATATTACAATAATACAACATCAACAATCAACTTTTCCATAACCTAACAAATCATAATAATAAATCACACATTTTTTAAATACATTTTCATAAATCGGTCAGCTTTAGGAATTTATTTAGTTGATTGGAAACCCCTCTAAAGATCAAAATACCATACGATGCATAAATTATTTAACTAAAAAAAGAAGACTTTAAAAAAATAAAAAAAATTTTAAAAAATGAAATTAAAAACAAAATTCATGAAAATTATTCATATATTATTAAAAATATTTAATATTTTTTTTCAAAACCCGACATTTTACATCTCTATTCCTATTTCTTTGTTTAAAACCTTTGTAGAAATGGAATAAAGTTTTATGCTTTTCTGAATTTGGCTTTAAAAAAATTAGTAATCCCTAATAACAATAAAAATTTTAACAATTTTAGTCAAATTTTAGTATTTTAGAATAAATTATTACTTAAAATTAAATTTAGATTCATTATGAGAATCGTCTTTTCTCTGTGGAGTTTGAAAAGTGTACTCTAAATTAACTGTGAGATATTTATATATACTACGGATTTATCATTCAAATTTTGATGTGCTAGATGAACTTGTTTAGAAAATGAAAGTTTTAGTACTCAGGTAGTTTAATAACTTAATTTCAATTAAATTTTGATTTCCTGTGAATGATGCCATATGGAAGAGAGTAAATAAAAAGTGCATTTAAAATTTCTCAATCAAATTATAAAAATAGATGAAAAAGTAAGAAATATAAACAATCATTTATCTCCTTAACTGATGATTGTCCTATTAGCTACTAGTTCGATCACACTATTAGCTACTAGTTCGATCACACTATCTGTTTCGGAAAAATCTGTTTAATGATATAATAAAAAGTTCAATTATGTATGATTTTTGCATCCACTTATGTCTTAGAACGACAGCATTTTATTTTATAAACTTGTTAAGCTAAATGTTTGTATGATGCTTGACCAAGACTTTTAAAATATTAAAAAGACGTTATGTTAAAAAAGAAATTTAACTGCAATGTCTACACCAAAAAAAGTAATCTGTAAAATCATAAGAAAAATTAAGATGTAGCACAAAGAGTATTAGCTTTTTCACTTTAGCGTTTTTGTTTTTCACCTTCCTACTTCTGTTGAAATATTTTTTTACTGTTTTCGTACATTAACAGTATAACATAAAAATGTATAACTTTTATTATTATACAATAAACACAATTTCAGTTCTACCATAATATTCTTATCATATATTTTTCTTTTATATTCAGCCTAACGACTTTCAAAATAATAAACAAAACAAATACCTTTCACACACTTTTCAGAATAGTAATCAAAATAGTCTTTAAATTATTATTGTTTTTCACTTTTCCGTGTGCGAAGTATAGAAAACGTATAATAATCATTAAAAAATTCGAACTCAAGATTTTAACTAATCTCCACGTTTTTAGACTTCTCTGAACATTAAAAGTACATCTTTGGAAAATGTCTGTCTGTCTGTGTGATTGTATCAAAGATAACTTGAAACTATTTGATCTGGACGAATGAAATTTAGTGTATGGCCTTTATACCAAATTTGTAGATTTCTATGCAAGTTCGAGCTATACTCGTTCACAAGAAGTGTGTATGTACGTCTTTTCGAATATAAATTCGAACAGAGCTCTAGCTCTCTCAATAAAATGGAGAGAGCTAGAAAGATATAATTCCACAGCATCAGCATCTATTGTTTAGACGACTACAAAATTGTGAGCCAAATCCAGCTACCATCTGTTGGTCTGTATGTTTAGAAATATGGAAACGCGATAATCAAAAACACGATTGCTTAAATAAAATCAAATTTACGAATACATACACGAATGTTTTTATGACTAAAAGTGTAGTTTCGTGTCAGATTTTCATTTCAATCTATTAGGAACATTATCAATTCTATTTTCAAATATATATGCATGGCACGGATTAATCGCCAACTAAGTCGACAAGGGTGACCCGATACATTCTAAAAAAATACTGACTTCACGCCAAAGATTATTATTCCGTAACTAGTGTAAGTTGTGGTGAAAGCTTTATAAGTCAGATAACAACCCACGAGCAGATGTGTCACTTTTGCTAGATGGTCATGTTACTTGGCTACTAACCCTCAGATTGCGAATTCGGGGCCTAGCGCTATCTACCTCTGCCTCAATGGTAAACCCGGCGACCTTGAACCAGGAGCCTTCGTATGCAGCTTTGTACAGCTTCTGTGGCGCCCTCTGTTGATAAAAGACCGCTAGGGGCATTAAATTCGACAGTTAACATCATCAACAAAACTCTCACTCACGTTCTCAACATAATCTTGGCGCAATTATATTGTTCGTCTAACCACCTACTCAATAGTGGGAGAGTATGCGGTGAATGCTTTATAAGCCAGATAACAACCTCATCGAGCTGTAGTGCCACTTTTGATTAATGGTTATGTTACTCGGTTACTAACCCTCAGATTGCGAGTTCGGTCCTAGCGTAATACGCATCTGCCTCGATGGTGAACCTGCCGACCTTGAACCAACGAGAATTGTACAGCTATTGTAGCGCCCTCTATTGGTCACAAAAAACACCACGAGAGGCCTTAAATATTACAGCTAACATCACCACAAAAACTCTCACTCACGTTCACAACATAATCTTTGAGCAAGTCGATCGTCTCACCACGGACTCACTGGTGAGAGAGTATTTGGTGAAAGCTTCATAACAATCTCATCGAGCTGAAGTGCCACTTTTGCTTAATGGTCATGTTACTTGGCTACTAACCCTCAGATTGCGAGTTCAAGCATCTGCCTTAAAGGCAGTACTATACAAAGTGTTCTCTGGGATAATACTTTTATTAGATGCCAGGCGAGACAGTTTTGGAGAGACCACTTTACAGAATTGTGTTTCTAATAAACTTATTTTTATGTTTACAGGAGAGATTTCTGGTTTCAGCGCTGCATAACCAGCAGAGTGGAGGATGACTGTGGAAAAGACAAGCTGGATATCTTTAAGAATGTCTATGACCCTCTGGCTAATTTGTACTTTGCCTACTGCAGAGAAGTTATAATACCGGCCGACAAGAATTCGGACCAATATTTCACGTTCGGTCTGCCAAGCATATTCGAGCTTATTGTAGATATATTTCATTATGACTAAATAAATGTACAAAGATAGCAAATAAAAAATAGTTTCATTTTACTAGATCACCTTTCATTTTGTGAAAATTTTATTTTTTAAAGTCAAGTGGTATCATTAAACGGAAAAATATGTTCTCACATGCCTTCTATTTCCAACATTTAGAAAAGCGATGGTTTTTGAACATCACAGAATCAGTCGAGTTCTGAAACTCTTATTCTCAGGGCAGAAATATTTTTTGGTGAAAAATCTGTTTAAACCGGTTTTAAAAAATCAAGCGATCAGGCATATCAGATTAGGCATGCGTCGACATTCAGAAAAAGATGGAATTTTATTTTTCATCATAAAATTGTTTGAGCTCCATCTCGAGGCCAGAATTTTCATTTCATTTTATTTTTATCTGTTTATTTTCGAGAAAATATGATTTTAACTAGTTTGAAATGATCACGTGGCTATTGGATGGAGCAATTGTCAATTTTATAGAAAGCGATGTTTCCTTTTCCTATCTCG
>JAOUZG010000367.1:66965-79862 GCA_026289955.1 Argiope argentata
TCCTTGGGCTATGACAGCAGAAGACCGACTCGAGTGCCTTTACTGACAGCACGACATCGCCTGCAGCGACTCTCCTGGGCTCGTGAGCATATCGACTGGTGCCTAGACCAGTGGAAAATCGTGGAGTGGTCAGATGAGTCACGATTTCAGTTGTTACGAGCTGATGGCCGAGTTCGAGTGTTGGGCAGACCCCACGAATCCATGGACCCAAACTGTCAGCAAGGCACTGTTCAAGCTGGTGGTGGCTTCATAATGGTGTGGGCCGTTTTTACATGACATGGACTCGTTCCTCTGGTGCAACTGAACCGATCATTGACCGGAAATGGTTATTTTCAGCTGCTTGTAGATCACTTGCAGCCATTCATGGACTTCACGTACCCACTCAACGATGGGATTTTTATGGATGACAATGCGCCATGTCACCGGGCCAGAACTGTTCGCGATTGGTTTGAAGAACATTCCGGACAATTCCAGCGCATTATCTGGCCACCTAGATCGCCCGATATGAATCCCATCGAGCCTTTATGGGACATCATCGAAAGGTCCGTTCGTTCCCAAACTCCTGCACCATCCACACTTTCACAATTATGGACGTTTATACAGACAGCATGGCTCAATATTACTGCAGAGGACTTCCAATGACTTTTGGACTCCATGACACGTCGAGTTGTTGCACTTCGCCGGGCAAAAGGAGGACCGACAAGATATTAACAGTCATCCCATGACTTTTGTCACTTCACTGTAATCACGTACTAAAAATGACATTTTTCTAGGTTTTATTTGCAGCAGTGATTAATTAATTTTTTTTAAATCAGAGCTTTTGTAAATGCAGTGGCAACGCGTTATTAAAAGCTGATTTTTTTTGAGATTCTCGTGGAGATAATAACATTTTAATTTTTTCTTACTGATTTTTGTTGACAACAAAAACCTCATTCCAAAAACAACATCATGTTCCGACATGATAATAACAATGGAGTCGTTTTGACTCCATGTCTATGACAGCGTGAGAAAAATCATGTCTCCTATTACGGGTTAAAACTGACAGCAATAAATTAAACAAATCACTATTTATTAAGGCAATTAATTAAAATGATACTTTTTTACATATTAAAATCATATATATTAAATACAGAACATTGCCTAGTTTCCAAATTTTTTTGATCACCTGTGTTTACTAGTTACTTTGTTCAGAAAGATATATTATATTACAATTTAAAGGTTGTCATCAGTTAAATTATAATATCTAGTGTTTAAAAATACCATTACTATGATTTTTGTGAAGTTTGTCTTTATGTTGTGCGATGAGAATTATAATTGGAACCATATCATGAAAATGATGACACACAGAAACGATAGAAAGTCATAACAATATTTCGAGAAATAACTTTGTCAGTTTATTGAGGGCCTTTGTTTCATCAATACATTTTCATTTCTGTTTAGTTGGCGAAGAAGATGGCCGCCACGGTCCCGAAGACGTTGAGGTTTCCGAAGTTGTCGGGGCGGGGGTCCTTCTCGTCGGCCGGGAGGATCAGCTCCTCGCAGAGGGAGTGGCTCAGCCTCTGGAGGGGGACGAAGAGCCAGTCGAAGAGGGCCCGGTTGATCCTTCCGCAGCTCTCTTCGACGTCCTCGCGCACGCAGGTGGCATAGGGCTCGAACAAACTGCGAAAGGGAAGTCACAACACTGTTGATCAAAATTGCAATAAAGAGGCCATTTAAATTGCGGATGCACAATTTCGAAAATACCTTGAATAACTATATGAAAAAAAAATTATGGCTTATGGAAATTTCTATTCTTTTTCTTATCTCCATCATGGTCTGTCGGAGTCAGACCAGATCAAATAAAACCTTGACTCTGAGATGGTCGGTGACTGACCAAGGAGATGAATAAATATCCCCTACACTGAGGTCAAGGCACTCAAGGAGTGAGAGGAAGTGGCCTGGAAGAGTTGACATTTAGGACAAAAGGGATTTCTTTCGTTCAGAGAATTTAAGACATTTTAAGTGTCCGCTGGCAAGTTGCGAAATGCAAGTATGGGATGACCTATCACCTGAGATGGAAAGAAAGAAACCTGGGTTAGGCCCCTTGTACCAGTTACTTGATGGAGGAGCCAGCCAGTATTTTGCGATGGCAGATTTTTCTCGGAGAAAAGCTCCTGATAGGTCAGCTTGGTAGAAGTGGGGGTATTTTGAAAGCAACCCTCTTTGGCCAGTTTATCAGCCATTTCGTTGCCGTGAATATCAACATGTGATGGCAACCAGTGGAGATGTATTTGATGATGTTGAGAGATGGTCTTGAGCTTATTGTGTATCGAAATACTAGTACGGTCTGCATTTAATCGATTTTTAAGATGTTGAAGCGCACTGTGGCTATCTGACAAGATCCAGACATCACTAAAGGAAATTTCTATTAAAACTAAGCATCTCATCTCTCGCTATAGCTTGCATATAAATTTAATTTGATAAAAATGATTTGAAGCATTAATTTATTTTTGAATTAGCATTGAAGTAGTATTAAAATTATATTTAAAACATATAATGTAATTAAAATATTTTTTTTCAAAAATGTCTTTAAAAAGCATCAGAGGATTTCATAACAAGTAATATAAAAAACAATTTTTTGAAATCAATTCCTACTTTGGATATTAAGAAACATTTAGAAAGTTAGGAATTTTTTTATTTTAATTACTTTTTATTAAATAATTAGAATTGATGATCCGCTTTACAACGGAAGGAGGGGTGTGCCAGCTTCTGAGGGTATGGACCCTTGAGCACCCGAATAACGATCCAAATGACTCAGTGCCTCCAATGGTATAACCGTCAACATGGAGATCTTCGAGACCAGGTTTGAACTCGCATCCAACGCGAATCCAACACCCTATCAATCAGGCCTTTCTTGACCTAACAACTATAACTACTTAAAGAACTACCATAAAGGCGAGAAAATTAGTTTTTAATAAATAAATAAATAATTAATGAATAAGTATTTTAAAAAAATTGTATTAACATTAAATGTCATCTACCACAAATTTATTATAAATTACTTGAACTTGATTGGATGAATAAAAAGTATTTTATTAACAATTGAAAACTTGAACAAGAATATATATAGGGAGAGTGTGAGCTAATTGTAGGAATTGAAAAATTAGTTTATAAAAGGCATTTAATGAGGAAGAAGGTATAAATGATATGATATAGAAGCAGATTAGCCGTCAAAGATGGGCAACTTGAATAGTGAAGCAAAACTTAAAAGCTCAGATTACCAGGGCTTGAATAAGTTAGGTTCATAAGGCGCAGTTGCCCCCACATAATTGAGTGCCCCCAAATTTTATGTATCCATTCTTAATCAATTCTTAATAATTTTTTTTATGTTTCCTTCTTTATTGAATGTTCTTCATTACTAAAGTAGTAAAACAGAGGGGGCCCCAACGAAGTTTTTGTCCCGGGCCCCAATTTAGCTAAGTCGGACGCTGGAGATTACAGTCTCTCACGGTGAATTTGTTCGCTTCACGTACCGTACTTTTATTGATTATGAATTTCTATATCATTCTGCTCATTTCTTCCTTCATTAATGAATTATTGGAGGTATACTTAAATTAATTTGTTAACACTAAGCATCTCCTCTCTTGTTATTGCCTGAATATTAATTTAATTTCATAAAGAATATATTTTTATTTTTGAATTATTAATTAGTTTTGTGGAGTATTGGTTTTTGGTTTATCTAACAATTTAAGTATTTTATCAACAATGTGTTTAAATATAGCAAAAGAAGATCTTTTAAAGAAATAATACTATAAAAGGTATTATTGATTGAAATGGAATGCTAAATGCTTTTATATAGAAGCTGATTAATTTTAAAATGTTGTCAACTTCAATAATGAAACAAGACTGTGACGCTTGCTTCATAAGCCAGATAACATTTATGTTCCTTAGGTATGCTTTTGTATTGTGGCTATGTTACTCGGCTACCAGGCCCTAGCGTCCCTTGTTCGTATCGTGACCTTCATTAGCCACAATTGTGACCTTGAAAGGCAACCTCATGCAACTATTGGGGCGCCATCTACCAGCAGAAAAAGTTTTCAAACTCACTTGACAAAGATACTAAAACAAAGCCGTCAGACACTCTTGATGTCAATACCTTCAAACTAATTTGACGTAATGTCTCACACGTACGCCAATTCGCTTGGCGCTATAAAAATTGTTTTTCTCTCTGCTGACTCACTGGTGGGGGAGTACTGTGGTGTTGACTTCATAAGCCAGATAACATCTAACACACCAAAGTACACTTTTAGTATTGTGGTCATGTTACTCAGCTACAGGTCCTAGCGCAGCGGGCTCATACCGCGACCTTCAAGCGCCAGAATTTAAAAACTGAGATTAAAGTTTCTCACAGTGATTTTGTTCTTCACTTTTCTTTACTTTATTCATTATGAGTTTCTAAAGCATTCTGCGCGTTTCTTTTTTCATTAAATAATGATTAGAAATTTTCATAAATCAATTTAATGAAAACATCAGAAGTTTTGGAAAGAAAACTCGTTATCTTCCGCCTCTATACTGCTTTCTCACAATAGCTTTATTATTTTTCATTAGTTTTAAAAAAATATACTACCAGAGAGCTCAGTATCAACTTGATATGACATCAAGGGAAATTATTTTTTCGGGTCAAAGACGTAGTTTCATTTGAAAGGGAGAAACGACCAAGAAAAATGTGAATTCGATTATTTAATGTTATAAGATGGTAGGTTAGTTTCTATTTTAAATAAATAATATAGATGAGAGAAGAAAAATATCTCATTAGAAATAATGGAATAATTTAATGTCTCACTCTCTCTAATAGAAATATCCTCATCGCCATTTTTTACTCTGCTTACAATGAAAACACTTACTTGCAAACCTTTTTGTTCGCCAAGATAAAATCTTCGGGATTCTTCAGGTCACTCATGGCTTCGTTGATTGGGTCAACACACTGGCTAGCGTTGACTGATTTCTTATAGCATTCCTTTTCTTCGTCAAACCCTGAAACAAAATTGGACATAGTGCAAGTTAAAAAGCGAATCAGTAACAATGATGGTAGCACCATTTTCTAAATTATATGAGTATTTTTTTACTAAATTAACATCTGTTTTTTGTCTTTCGGTAGATGTAAACAAATGTGATTCATTTTGTTTCGTTCCGAATATTTAATTATTTTACGATTTTTTTTTATATTTCATCGCTTAATCAAAATTTTAATTAATGATATTTTCTTCATATCAGTAAAGATGAGAATTTGAAATTTTTTTTATTTAATTCTTTATTTTTGAAATGTTAAGCATTTTTCTATTTACGATGTTTTACATTACTTTAAAAATTCCAAAACATAATTAACTATGAATTTAATTAGATTCCGAATCCAATCAATTGGTGCCGTTTGATGGAAATTCTAAAAAATATTATTTAAGATTTAAAATTTTGAATTAGAGAATAGAACATAGAAAGTAGTATATCATTTTAATGCAGTAATTGCAGTAAACATAATTTTTTTGAAATAAAGAAATTATTTTATATCACCTGTATTATCAAGAATAAAAGAATACATTTCTACAAATTTATAATAGCATGTTAGTTTAATTTTTAATGTTAATTTGTTTCGATCAATATTCCTTGTGATTAAATAGAAAAGTAATCTTATCTTATAAAAGTTGTATATGTATGTATGTATACATACATACATACTACCGTGTATGTCGACAATTCACAGGTATGCTCTGGGGGATGTTGAAAAGGGAGGAGCCAACGAAGAGGCGTTTGGCTGTTTCCGCCAAATCGTTTGTTCTGCTTTGAATTTTAAAATTAATTTTAATTATTTGAAAATTTTTGCCTCTCTTTCTGAAAGGAATGATTAAGAACTTAAAACACACAGTGCATTCAAAATGATACTTATTTTGTAATCAATTTTTATGATAAAAATTTCATAATACTGTATTAATATTAGACTGAAACTAAGAAAATATCTGCGTTCTTAATTACCTTATTAGTAATTTAATTGATGAAACAAATAGATATAAATGCTATTCAAAATAAATTATTTGATAATTCTTTTAAATTATCAAATAACTTAAAAGAATGATTAATTTTAAAATAAATTATTAAAAGAATTATTATTTTAATTTTATTAATTTTAATTAAAATTAATTAATTAATTAATTAATTTAAAATTAAATTTTTTAAACAATTTAAAAGAATTATTAATCGATTACAAAATAAGCATTATTTTAAATGCATTGTGTGTATTTGCTAGTGAATTTTCTTACATTTCTTGACGGCGTCGGTTCTGCAGATTCTGTTAACAGCTATTTCGAGTTCGTAGGATGGTGTTTTGAACGACATGTCGCACTTGTAAGCATTTCGGGTGAAACACTGAATCTGGTAAGAGAGTTCATCGCCTGAAAAAAATGCATTGATCTATATTATCAGATATGCTCTGAAGACATAAATGGGAGCTACATCAAGCCTAAGCTTGCAAAATAAAAAAGTAACTGAAGTAAATGAAGGAAGTATAACTATGAGCAGTAATGTTATGTAAAGATAATACGGGTTGTAAAACATCTGAAATGCAATAAGAATAAAAATAAATAAGTAATAAAAAATGAATTAACATAATGGGCAAATACGAAATAATAAGGTTATTAAATCTTATTACAGGTTCCTATACGAAATATATTGATATCTATCATTTCCACCATATTATTTGACCAGCAGATAAAAAAGCACAGGAAGATTGATTCAAAGGATATAATTAAAAAGAACTTTTTTTTTCAGTTTATTTGTGAGCTAAATCGTATAAAATAATTGAAATAAATATAGAAAATTTATTTTTTAAAAATTTAATATGTGAATGTTGCAAACATTTGTATTATCATTTAAATAACCGAATGAAATATTAAAAAGCAAATAATAAAAACCATTTCGATTGCCATTCCATGAAAGTATTTGATACTTTAAATTGTATTCCAAATATTAATTGAATCCTTTTTTTTTTTTGATGGAAATTAATCTTTTCTTTTTCCAACTAAAAATTTATAAAAACCTCAATAATTACAATATTTATTAACTATCTTTAAAACAACTTCTATTGAAGAAAGGTCATAGCGGACTCTCTGACCCGTTCGAAGGCATACGGATTTAAAATATAAAGCTGAATGACTGGACCGCAGCAACAGCAACACTATCGGGAATTGTGTTTGAGTCCTAATGGCCATCACCGGTCGTAGTAGAACCCTTCCCGTAGGAATAAGTCCCGTCATCGATGGGAGAGCCAACCCCACCTACTAGTGTACCCTATATAGAAGAAACATAATTCTGAATTTATAAAAATACTTAAAATGCCATTTAATCTATTCTTTGTTTTTTATATTTTGTCGAAAATTTTTCTACCCAGTAATTTATATTTTTTTTATAAAATTGTACTTCGTCATGAAATTTTCTCAAAAACATAAATTTAGAGAATTCTAATGGAAATTGCAAGAGTAATTGAGTTTGGTAATTGGCTCATGAAGTATTAATTCATAACCAATCCTTGGACAGCTCATGTAATCTCCTGTAAATATCAGATAAATTATTGTATATTTCTCAAAATTATTTGTACTAACTAAAGAAATTTCGATCGTTTTACAGGAAATAATAAATATATTATTTTCAATGTAAAAATTTTCAAAATTTGACTTTCTATTTTTCAATGAACTATTTATACTTTCCTGAAGTATAAAAGAATTTTAAAAGAATATTCATAAAGAAACACAAAAAAAAAAATTCAATAATATTTAGAATATTAATTGATTATTAAAAATATAGAGAAATAAATCTTACAAATACAAAAATAATTCACTGCAAAAAGTACTCATTAAACAAATTTTAAGCAATTCTTTCAGTCAAGTTATAGTTTCACCCATTATTAAAAAATCATTACTTGTTAACTTTTTTTAACCATTAATTTGATTTTCCGAACAGTTGCATGTATTTTTGGAAATTATTATTATTATTTTATTAATGAATCGCTAACATTATATTAGAACACATCAGAACAAAGATTTCCTGTAATAGCATGATCATATACTTGAAAAGATTGATTGTTAAGAACTTTTTCAACTATCAATTATTTTCATCAAGGCAATAATAAGTAAATTTCAAAAATAACATAAAAGGTTCCTGATATGTTATGAAATTATAACCTTTTGTAATTCAAAAACGTTCTTTCAAAAATTAAAATCTTAAAACGGACTCAGTAAGTGGATACAATGAATTTTATTCCTGATATTAACTGTTATTTATTTGGATGAATTTTCTAATTGCTAATTGGTTAAGTATTACAGTGAATTTAGAAACTATTCTAATTACTCATTTGGATAAATATTCTAATTACTAAGGCTTTAATACCTTTTCCCGTCAGCGAGGAAAGATGCAAATGCTAAGTAATTATAATATTTACTAACCTCTCTTCAGAAAAATTATTTGATGGAAATTGCAGATTAATAAATTTTTATTATTGGTTATTCCAATAACAAATCACAAACAATCCTGACAAAGGTCTCAATATCTCAAATATATCTAGAAAATCACAGTACTATTTCTCAAAATTTTTGATCTCACTAAAGAAGCATGATCTTTTCGCAAGTAAATATTAAACAGATAAATTGATTCTTTTAAAACTATATTTTCATTGTGAGCGATTTACCCTTTCATTAATTATAGAAGAATTTTAAAAGCCTATTAATAAAAAAACCCGTACATGCAAATCCAACAGTATTTAGAATATTAATTGAATATTTAAAAAAATACAAAAAAATAAAATTTGCTAAGACAAAAATAATAAATTTCGAAAAACACCCATTAAAAAAGTCTCAAGTTGTATTTTATCTGTTTCAAGTGATGGTTTCAACTTTTTTTAAAAAAGGAGTTACTTGTTAAGGAATTTTTGACCAGTCAATTGTTCTTTCGAAATGCCTATATGCAATTTTTGAAAACATAAATGGTTACTAATGTTCTGCTAAAATCAAATTCATCTTATTGAAAACTTTTTCATACGAGAGCTTGGATACTTTTCCGTTAGCCGGGTGGCAGCAAAAAACCGCCAAAGAATGTAAAATTCCGCCAAATTTCTTACAATGATTTTAAAACGAAAAGTTGGTAAATAATGAAGAATTCTGCTATATTTCTTAAAATGATTTTGAAGCGAAAAATTGGTAAATAATGTAGACTTCCACTAAATTTCTAACAGTAATTTTAAAGCTAAAAATTGGTCAATAATGTAGAATTCCGCCAAATTTCTTACAGTGATTTTAAAGCGAAAAATTGGTAAATAATGTAAATTTCGCCAAATTTCTTACATTGATTTTATAGTGAAAAATCGCCAAGTAATGTAGAATTCAGCCAAATTTTTTTGGCGATTTTTCTCTTCCGCCCAATTAACGCAAAAGTAACACAGCTTGATTACATACTTGAAAATACTGCTTATTAAGAAAATTATCACGTATTAATTATTTTCATAGAAAAAAATATATGAAAATTTCGAAAAAAACGTTTGAAGCTAAAAATATATTAAATTTTTTTATCCTGTTGTAATCTTGTAATTAACCGTAATACAATTCACATGTTCTTATACATTAAGGAAATTTTAAGGAATTCACATACATTAAGGAAATTTTCAAACTATTAACTATTATCTTTGAAAAAATCATGAAAATTTCGAAAACAACGTAGGAGGCTATAATTATATGAACAAATTATATCCTGTTGTAATTCGGTTGTAATCCTGTTGTAATCCATAATACAATTAACATATTCTTTCAAAAATTAATATCCTAAAACGGACTCTGTAGGCGTAAAGTTGATACATACAGAGAGTCATCTTGTCCATAGGAATGGGTTCTCTCACGCAGTCTTTGAACACCCCTCTAAAGCACTCCTTGTCACATTGGACAGTTCCAAAGAGAACTGAAAGAGAAAAATCATTGGTTTTTGGAATTAGATATTAAGAATTTCAATACAAAATTTGTTATTTCTAGATAATTTTTCTTGTTTGTTGATAGAAGGTTCAGTGATTTAATTTTCATTACATTTTTGGTGAGTTAATATCAAATTTTTTTTACATGTGCATTCTTCAGATGGCAATTTCTATTTTCTTTTTATTATTCTAATATTTCTTAAATATTTTAAAATTGTTTTGTTATTTGGGGATTTTTGTGTCTTTTATTTTATTACCCAGAACACACATTACTCAAGACTTTGTAAAACATATTAATTATATTGTTACAAGATTAATAAAAAACAAAATTTGTTTAAATAATTAACGTAGAACAATATTGGTTTGAATGTTAAATATTAAGTTTAAGTTATATTAAATTCCCATTGTAACATTGAGCTATTTTGGGACGGATCTCGAAGTTTTGAATCGCAGTCAGCTGACGAGGAGGACACCTGAGCTGGCACCCTATCTCCTTACCACACCAAACTAGACAGAAGACGTTTCCTCCTAATGGATTTAACGTTCAACTTGTAATATAATTTTTAGAAGACGGTGGAATTGGATCCGGAATTTGAAACCCTACATCTCGCGAACCAAGATCTCAACACTAAGAAATCGCGGTCCATGTCAAATATTAAACAGGATTTTACTAAAAATATAGACAGAATATTTTTTATTAAAACTACTGAAAATAGAAACAAAATCACAAGAATAATAGATAATACATTTAGGATATACTTCTACGATTAATGCCAAAACAATGGATATTTCGAATCATTAATTAAAAATTAGAATCGATTTCAGTGCAATTAATTTTACTTTATACTGAGAATAATTCTGCTATTGCCTCTTTTTCTAAAGGTGCCCCCTTTTGGTCCTGATCTAAAATTCGATGAAATTGTTTTCTTCTTTGTAAATAAATAAAGCATGTTTTTCTTAAATATTCATATTATTTTTTCTTTTTCATGTTTTTGAAGAGAGTGAATGTGTTTCTATAAAATTTTGAAATTTTTTTACTAACGTCTCTATTTAATTTTCATAAAAATTAAGACACAGAAACGCTTCAAAGACATTTCAATCCTATTTCCATATTTTGAGAAATGTCATTAAAATGTTTTTTCTTTTAGCCCTTCAAATGTTCTCTTTATTGAACAATACATATTATGACACTATTTTAGTTGAATATGAGCAAATTTTGGTAATGAAACAATAAAAATAAAATTTCTTGTTTTTGTAAATTTTTTCTTGTTTCAAAGTTTACTGAACCTATAAAAGTGCCAGATATATCATATTTGAATTTAGAAATGACATCAAAAATAGATGTCATTTCTATCTTAAATATGCTCATTCATGTTGTCATTTCTTAAACTTATTTATTAATAATTTTGATTGTTTTCAAAATTCATCATATAAAAATTAAATTAATGCAACATTACTATAAAAGAACTATAAGAATGAACACTACACAAAAAGAATGAACCTAAAAATATGATAGAAAAAAAATGGCGATTTTATGATCCTCTCATTCTAAATGTGTGAAAAAAAATTATAATTACCTGCAGTTGCAAACAAAATCAAGAACTTCATGTTGACCAATGAGTTTTCGAGCCAAAATCTCTTTGCTGAACAGAGAAAGTAATTAAAGTTGCCCGAACACTCTAATTTATAGGCACTTTTTATCGTTTTTTCACTGAAATATGAGTGATAATTCATTATTCTTTATGTTTTTAAACTCATCGAAAGACAGCTGTGATTAAAAAAGTAACTTATCACATTACTTAGAAGTTTAGACATCTGTTTTAGCCATAAATGAGCATTTCAAGATATCAGAGGTACAACCGCAATCACGTGGGAATATCAATCAAATTAGATATCAGTTTGCTTGCAACTTATTACATTCCCTGAGGGACATAACGGTTTCATATTTCAGACCTTTTCTGAAATGGTTGTAAATCTTTAATACATTTCAAATTTAATATCCGTTTGTCTGCTATAAATTCGCTTTGTTGTACTTTACTTATATACAAAATATTTAAAAGGAGAAAACTTTTCATTCTTTTCAAGTTGCAAGTCATTATTTCATTAAATTAAGTACATTGGTAGGGATAATACGAGAATGACAGTGATTAGGATAAAATGGTTTCTTTTACATATTATCAGATTTCATTTTTATATGCTTAAATTGTTGAATTGAATATACAATGGAAGGTGATGTCACTCTAGTACATTTATTACCGAATCTGATATTCTAAATAACTTAACACAAGTTGCTTGATTCAGTTTAGTTATACTAACTCACATATTAAAGCAGCACTAGGGCTATTTTGGGATAGAATTTGTAAGTTTGAAACGCTGTCGGATGACGGAGACGACGTCTGATCTGGCACTCTCTCTCCAAACTTATGCACCATACTAGTGGGTGCCCGTTTGGCTACTATGGATTCAACTTGCAACAGACTCGCTTGCACGATGGTTCTTCGGGTTTCGAACTTAGACCATACAGTTGAAATCCTAGGTCCTACCATCAGGCCACTTTGTCTCAATAATATCTTGAAGATATTAATAATTGCTGGAAAAATAAGTTTAAAATATTTATCATCACAGTCATTAAGTTTCTCAAGTTCAGTGCAAATCATGAGTAACAACAACAAAAATTTATTAAAAATCATTCGACATAATAGACGTGCAATATAGATACCATATCACTTGTTATACATTCAGCAAAAATGTTGGACTTAAGTATGGTCTTTAATTCATAATTATTGTTCATCAAAGTCACGCAAGATATTCAAGGCCTTATCCACGTCCCTCAATTTTAAGCCTGTTCCGTAATTCCTAAACATTGTTCAACAAAATCCTGCAAGATGTTTGTGGCCTTATCCATGTTCCGAAATTTT
>JAOUZG010000367.1:79872-90916 GCA_026289955.1 Argiope argentata
TGATATAGAATTCGAAATTATCGTTCACCAAAGATGTTTCTGGTCTTATCCACGTTTCGCAATTTTATGCCTGATCTGTAATTGGTAATCATTGTTCAACAAAATCCTGCAAGATGTTTGTGGCTTTATCCTCTTCCGAAATTTTAACCCTAATCCGGAATTCGAAATTATCGTCCACCAAAGTCAAGCAAGATGTTTGTGGCCTTATCCACAAACATTAAGCCTGATCTGTAATTCATAATTCTCGTTCTCCAAAATCCTACAAGATATATGGGGCCTTATCCACATTCCACAATTTTAAGGAGAGAAGAAGGACAAAAATTTTTGGCGAGAATACAAGAAAATCCCCAGAAAAATACTCTCACTAATCTTATACTAGCCGCCTTTGGCGACCAGTCGGTTCACGAATATTAATGCCGACTAAAGGGTTAAATCATTTTTTATATAACTTGATCTCATAATAAGTTTTTCTGCAAAATATTTTTAAGCTTCAAGTTTCGATAGTTATATAATTCACTTATACTATTATGTAGGCCTTAAGTAGTCCTATCTTTGAAGTCCGCATCTCTCTCTGATTTTCTATCAGTGCACGTAAATTTCACTTTTAAATTAAATTGAAAATGATGAAACTTCAATTAATATAAATACCTCTTTACTCAAGTCAAGCATGTCTTTAAATAAAACTAAGAACTGAAAGCAGAATAGTCTGACATTGAAGTTTTATGTTCAATACAGAAATTGAAACATTATAAATTTTTTTTTATAATTTATAAGATCTCAAGGAATTATTCAGTAAAAATTTCACAGGTTAATTGAAACCTCCAGTTTTTAATTTTATTTTTAGATGTATATAAATGCTCTCAATAATAACATTTTTTTAAAAGATTTACCAATATAATTCAAGAAATTATGGTTTAAATTCCTTTGGTCTTATAGATTCATATTTGTAAAATATTCTTAATATTTCAACTTCTAAAAAAATAAATAAGCATTTCTATCTTCTTGAAATCTGGCTGATTTATTCAGTTCTGAATATTGCAAGTTTAGAACAATCATCATTTTCATAATCTGGACCAATCATTCAAGGGTAACTCTGATTGGCTTCTTTGATATCTTGATAAAGTTATCTAACATCGCCAGTTTATATCGAATAGTTATGTTGAAATTTTCATAGATCGATCAGCTTCGATGATTGATTTAGTTGATTGGAATGCCACTTTTTTATTTAAGGACTTCTTGTCTCAAGAATATTTTGTTAAATATGATTCACAGAGCAAATGATGTATGTAAAAATTTAATTCATCAGCATTTTTTCTCTCAAACTACTAATTATATATTTCACTTCGACCATTTGTTAAGAGGGTGTGTCTCTCCCCAAAAAATTAAGAAATAAGATGTTGGGCTCCGATTACAGAAGATGCCTTGTAGATGTTAAGCCATATTTGTCTTAAATAAAATTATTTAATTGGATTAGTAATGTATGTATAGTAAAATATCATAGAAAACGTTTCCATCCATTTATTTTCCAAAAATATCATGTTTCATATTTGTCTCATTTTATACAGACACGTGCCGAAAATGACATTTTTATATGTTTAATTTGGAATGATAGTTGATTTATTTTTTCTCTTTAGAGAACATGTTATTGTTTTGGCAGAAAGTTTCGATGTCTCTGAAATATGCGGGTAAAAATATTTTTATATGCTTTTACAAATTTTGCATTGTTAATTATCACGTATGCTTGTTTGAAAGAAGATGCGTTTTCAAATAGCTGACCTACTTTTATCAGTACAGCTTTAATATTACGTTACTTCGTTGAAAGAATATGCGTTTTTATTTCGCATGATTCATTAAAATGCGGAGATAAATTACAATCACGAAGGCGAATTCTTTGATTTGCACAAAATATCTTCTTCACATAAGTAAAAGTAACAATTCAAAACATGTCTTATTGTTTTAAAAATTAAAAAAAAAAGAATGCAAAAATATTTTACTACTACTGATTATCAATTGCTTTTTGTTCGTCGTTTCTTTGAAATGACGTCATTTTCAAAGTTTGTTTAAGATTTCTTGCTTTTAAATAATTAATCTCGCTCTGAGAAGATTATCGTTTGGTGCTTTTCTAAAAATTCTTTTTCAGTTTTAACTGTCGCACTTTTGTAATATATTTTTATTTTGTATTTTTATTTATTTTAATTCTTTAATGGAATTATTAATTTTGATATTGCAAACGATCAAGATAAATTTCTCTTTAAAAAATTCAAAAATTCAAAGAAAGGTGCATGTATACCGAGCATGGTATACCGAGGTATATGTATATTGTATATCTTGGGCATATGTATACCGAGGTGCATATTCCCGGCACCCAAGGTATATATATACCAAATTTGGTAGCTGTAGGTCGAACGGTCTGGCCTGTACAGCGCCAACACACACACACACACACACACGCACACACATCGTGCTTTATTATAAGTAAAGATTAAGATGAATGTAATTTTTTAAAAATATATTTTTTTTATAAAATATGTGAAGGTATAGTGGGAATGCTTAAAATGTCATGCATGCCATAAATGTTACTTGTGGTGTAATTTCAATGCAAAAGATTTCGAATGAAATAAAATTTTAATTCTTTTTATTTTTACTCTCTGATATGAATAGTATAGAAGAAATATGGTAATCATAAAAAAAATCGAATACAAAATTTTGATGCATCGAGACTAATCTAAGCTCGAAAAGCATATTTTTGAAAATTATCTGTCTATCTGTGATGAAGATAAATAAAAAAACTGCTTTGAGCTAGAAGGATAAAATTTGGCATATTGTCTTTATACCATATTGGCAGAATCTTATCAAATTTCGATTTTTTAAACAAGGGGCTCATTTTGAGAAAACTTTTACGCCGTTTATTGAACTGTACTTTTAGAAACGTGCAAATGCCTTAACTAAAAAACGCAATGATTTAAATCGAACAAATTTGGAGTTTGCTCTTATAAATAATATATAAATGTAATAATTACAAATAATATACAAACAAAAATGATATAAATACAAATGTATCAAATTTGTGTTTCGAATAGATGGGAGAAACGCATCTAATACGCAATGTTATGGAGGCCGATGAGGGCTCCACAAATGAGGATAAGAGCAAACTGAGAATTGAACTCTTAATTTCGGTGTAGCTAACTGATTATGATTGTTTGATGAGGACTTTTCTATAAATGCGGTTTATTTTCCATAGAAGGGGCTTGACGTACCCCTGTACCCATTGATGCATCGCATTCCTCGTTCCAAGTTCCTATTGGGGGGGGGGGGGTCATGACCCGCGAAAGTACAAAAGGGAGGAAAACCTAGAAAAGGAGCTCGCCAGCTTATCCTGTTGGCAGCAAAACACTGAACACACAGATTCAATCTTTGCATACCCTTTATCATTTGCCAGGTATTAATCACCAAAACCTCGCCAAGGTTCACAAGTTAGATTCAGTAAAAATACTTAATTATCGCCAAAGTTAATATTTCGTAACTATTGTATGCCAATATCATCTAAGGCGCTCTGTGTCATAACAAATTTATTGAGACTATGCTAGAAAGTTTGAGAGACCAAAACCACTGATATTTGAAAGACCAAAACCACAGAGTTTTCTTAACGGAGAAGAGTAATTGAAAATCGTATCATCAATCTTTTTTATCATGAAGGAAAGATTTCAATTATTAAAGTAAATTATAAGATTTTTTTTGGTCAGAAACCTAAGCAGGTATCTGATTTGTCGGAATATTAAAACTAAAAGCAGAAAAAAAGAAGGCATATAAAAAAAACTTTCTGAACTTGTATATTTAAAAAAACGAATTTCATGAAGCAGCGTTATGAGTTTCTCACATGATACAATTCAGCGTGATAAATTAAGAGTTTGCGCGACTCAAAAATTAAAACGAAGCCTGATTGATAAGAAAATTATTTGTGGATTGACAATGTAAAATTCTATACAGAATGATCTAAATAGTTCTTTTAAGTTCAAAATAATGTTACATAAAGAGAGGGAAGTAACGTGTCTATAATGAAATAATTACACTGAAATTAATTGATAGAATTTAAAGCACCCTGGGTCACGAAAATAATTGCAAATACAAATAAAAAATTATACAAAACCAAGAGGGGTTAAAATTTCAATTTGGAACACGTACGCTTTATATTATTAAAAATTTAAGAAAAAACTTCATGGAGTTATCCGTATAAGTGATGGTGTTATTTGAGATTAAAATGATCAACTTACGGTGCCTTGAGAAAAGAAATCACTTAAAATGAAAAACTTCTTATCATATCCTACTACAGATTCTTTTTATTCTCAATTTAATCTTATTGTCATTACTGTTGGTTACTTTTTTTGTTGCTAAATTTCATCTTAATATTGCTTAACTTCGAAAAAACATGACAATATCGGAGAATACATTTTTCAATTTTAGGGCAATTCCTTTTCAAGTTAAGGATTCCCATTGGAGGGGAGGGCGAGTTACCTCAAAAATTAGATTGAGAAGTCTCTATTATGATGGTTGTTTTTTTGCCCCCACGGTGGGTACAGAAAGAGGTGGGGTTTGATTACCTTCCATCAATGACGGGACGCACTTCCCATAAGAAAATATGTCTCATAGCCATTGATGATCCTTAGGATTTTACCACAGTTTCCCCGAGTACTGCTGTTGCTGTAGCCAGGTCATTCAGTTTTATCCATGAGTTTACGGGCGTGTTGGAATAGTTAATGATTCATGTCGCCGAAGGTCGACAATTTTAATCAAAAAATGTATCTATTTCGATTTGTATATGTATATAATAGCATTTCATAGGCTTGATCATTATATCTAGAGCTACCAAATATTTGATGAATGAATTTTAAGAAGAGACGTCACAGTTCAATGTTGTTGTTTTTTTGAAATTCTGATTAGTAATTCAATTAATTAAAAACCAAGATTCTTTCTGATATTTTCTGAAAAGGTTAAAAAAATAATACATTTTGTACCATCTTAAAATAAGAAAATCTTTCTTCTCACTACTTTAACTACTGTGTAGTTTTTTTTTATCATGTTTAATTAATTTTTAAAAATATTTTTGAGCTCATTTTAAATTAATATGGTTAATTGTTGTAAATTGAATTTAATCACGAGCATTTTATCGTGCAATTTTCCTTTAATATTAATTGCTAGCTACTTTTGGTGACCATTTAATTCCAGGATTAATGGCTAAATATTTCGAGCTAATCTTTTGCGCAAAATGGATTATCATAAAATCCATTATCTTTTTATACATCTTACTATTACGGGTAGTGTGCTAAGTGTATTATTGATTTCCAAGATTAACGGTTAAATGTTTCGATTAAATATTTTGTTCAAAATGGATAGACATAAACCTCATAATTTTTTTAATAAATCTTATTTTTGCAACCATTATGTTATGTGCATTATTAATTTTCTATATATTTATATATTCAAATATAACAGAGGAGAGAGGTTAGTTGTAAAGCTTATTATAGTCTATTTATATATTCTAAAGTTTAATGATACTCCCAATTTTTTTCTTAAACTGAGATTTTCTGATTAGTAGGGCTTTGAATTTCCATACCTTGGGTTGAAAGTTCAAACTCCACCGTTTGAAGATTCTCAGAGTGTGTGGTGACTGGCGCATATATAAATCTGTCGTGGTCACAAAGTCCTCCAAGTCAAAACAATGGCACAGGAGGGTGCTGTTCTATGATTCATGCTTAATTTACGATCTCTGGTTGAGTGAAGAAAATATATGAATAAAGACCACTCCATAAAAAGTGTTAAGATGCATGAGTAACTAAAACGTAATCTTAGCCCTAGATGGCATTACTGAAAAACTAGAGAGGCTCTCTTGTCTTAAAATCGCTCACTTCGTCAGTGGCCTTACTTATGACAAGTTCTATAAAAACAATTTTTTTCAAGAATTTTAAGAAATATTAAAGAAATAAATATTTAGATAATATTTTCTTATATCTCTTATACAATTTTTAAAACTCATTTTCTTTATTTATCTTTAATTAGTGTTGCATAACAGGGTTTGAGGTTTATATTTTTGAGAAGTATATTTTCTTTGTACAATTATTTCATAATTCAAAGTTTTTGTGTATATTTTTCTTACTGTTGTATTTTTTTACTATAGTTTATTAATTTCTTTCTGATATATGTCATTTTTACTGTATATGTCATTTTTCTAGTCATTTTTTCTAGTAATACATGTCATTTTTTCTAGTAGATATATGTCATTTTTTCTAGTAAAATGCTTTCTAAAATTGCTAAAAAAATTATTATTTAATAATTTTTTTAAATTTTTATTATTTATTTTTTAAAAATTATTTATTTAAACATTGAAAATAAAATTTTTGGAAATAGTCAGTATGTGCATTCTTACCAACACCTCTAATTTCAATATTGCAGCGAAAATAAATAATTCTCGAAAGAGCGATACGAAGATGCAGACTTTATTGTCTATGAAATATGCGTATTACATATAAGCCACACAAGCTACAAATTCACAGCGAATTAACTCTACTTAATCCGCTAATTTAAAATAACAGCAAAGTTATAGATTCACTTGACAACAAGAGAAATACGCTCTCTCAAGCTCAGCCAACCAACATCGCTTGTTCTCCGAACTCAACTAAATTCCCGCCTTCAAGGTGCGTCTTAAGTGACGTCACAATGAAATGGTTGGGACGAACCTAGATATGGCGAGCTCGTTTGAGGTAAGTCTGGAAATTTCTCCATTATTTCATAAGATTCACATTTTAGTAGTAAAAACCGTTAGTGACCTCATTACGTCGCCAACACACCTACATCGCCAAACTAGTCAAATATGGCGATCTTCTGTTTTAAATCCCCTTAGAAAGGTGTTTTCTCTCTGATGGACGATTCCATTGCAATTAATTTTATAGAATTAAATTATTTACAGATACTTACAACATTTACACAGCAATTCTTAATATTTACTATATTTACATCTAATTTACACAAAACTCATAACATTATCAGAAATTTAGTTGGTGTATTATAACAATCTGGAAACTGGCATTAAAATTAAAGCAGTGAAATATTCCCATATCTGGTCAGATTCTTTTTTTTTTTCGGATAATCTGTTAATTTCGTTGTTATCTACCAAATGCACTGATTGTAACTCACCTGTGTTTTTTACCCAATCTAAGGAATTTAGCATTTTCAGATTGCAAACAGCTGCTACAAGAAACTATTTATCGCCTTTTTAAGATTTATGAGTAGATATAATTTACCAACCACATGTAAGATATGATGACCCTGACACTCTTTTGATGAATGACGAAATATTGACATAAAGGATTTTCTCTTAGTAGCTAATTGATTGTAAAGTTCATTTATGTATACGTTATATTAAATTGCTGTCATCAGTGACTATCTGCATTAATTATAGTAATATAAGTCGCGCTAACCAATATCGATAAACTTCATATTATCACAACAAAAGTACTATTTTAAATTTAATAATAATCATTGAGACTTCTGATTGGATAGCAACTTGGCGAAATTGGTCCAATTCTCAAGGTTAGAGATTTTTCCGAAATTTTAGTCAGCCATATTTCTTGAGCTTTCAGGGTGGTGTAAAAATGCCTACAACTGGAGGAGGAAAGTTACGTATGAAATAAAAAGTTTCGGAATAAGTGCTTTGGTTATAGTTGGAGAATTTCCACTTGGGTTTCTGCCATAGAGAGAGGGTGTAGTGAAATAATGCTTTTGATATTTCTTTCGAAAATGGAAAGAGGTAATAGGCGGATGTCTACTCGTGACATATCTAAAAAAAATGAGTTTTCATTTGGTACAATCGGAACATTTGTTAAATCAGAGTTTGTTTTTCGATTCCCCTAATTATTTTAACTATGCCGGTGGCTTAACTATGGTAATTTATATATAAAATTAATCATCTAGTGCATCGTTTTTTTGTACAAGCACAAGGGAGTTTTATGTGAGTTATTAAAATACGACGAAAAGAGCAGAATATACATTTGAGTTTGTTTCATTTAGTTGAATAGGTTCAAAATTTGATACAGATTTATTTTTTATGTCAAGATCGCATACCGAATTTTAGTCATTTAGATGTTTACTACATCAGCCAAGGTGTCCCTTCTCTTCATATATTATCTTAAATAACTTAAGTCAATTCTTTAATTTTTTTAAAAAAAATCTAAAATGAAGTAAACATTTCTATCAACCACAAAAAAACTATACACCATTTTTCAGTCATCATATTCAATTGACTTTTGAGTTATTTTGTTTAAATTCAAATATGTAAAGAGTCAGATAGATTTCTCCGGGACAAATTTTATTATAGTCTAATTTTTTTGTATGTGAATCAGCAAATGAAATTTCCTTATCCTACGTGTGTGTGTGTGTTTTTAAAATCTAAAACGATGTAACTATTTCTATCAACTATGATAAAACTATAAATGAAATTTTAATCATCTCATTCAATAAACTATAGAGTTTGATCTTATTCAAATTTATATACATAAAGACTCAGATAGACTTTCACTAGACAAATTTTATTGTAGTCTAAATTTTCTGTGAATTAATATGTAAAATTTCATTATCCTACTTATGATATTTTCCTCTCAAAGGTAGTAAACATTTCTATCAACGATGATGAAACTATAAACCAAATTTCAATCATCATATTTAATGGAATTTTGAGTTATCTTGCGCAAATTCATTTACACAAAGAGACTGATAAACTTCCTCAAGACAAATTTTATTATAGTCTAATTTTTTTATGTGAATCAACATACGAAATGTATTATTCTACTTGTGTTCGTAGACAAATACAATTTTCTAAAAAAGTTTTGGATTTTATTGAGGTTTTAAATTTGGAGATCCACCAAAATCACGGAAAGCAGTGAAAATTACGCTATTTCAATCCTTTTTTTATTGAAAAAAAAGTAAAATGAATGCTTTCTAGTCATAGTTTGAATACAAATATAGGAAAAAATAAATTCCTTTGAATAATTGGGCATAAATATTATACATAGATTTGAATTGATAAGATAGATTATATATCAAAAGTATTTCCTATTAAAATAAATCCAAGAGAAAGAATTCGCGATAAAAAAAACCGAGAACATTTTGAAAGAATTACATATAAGCAATAACACATTTTTTGAAAAGATTCTGAATGTGTACAAAGAATTAAAATGGCTTATTTTAAACAAATCAATTAATCATGCCCAATTCAGAGTTGTACTATCAACATATTAATTAAATTAATCTATTAGGGGCATTCCCAGAGAAATAAGAAAATGCAGAAAAAGGAATCACAGAAATGTCCGCAGATATTTGAAAATAAACTCACTCGCAGTAATTAAAAGATTAAGAGACATAAAGCGTTGCATCCATACTGATAACATTATATGAATAAATTTATAGATAAAATGAGTTAACATGCAGAAAGCAGTTCATGATGCTTAGTTTAATTTCGGCAATTGGTTGTAATATCAACTGGTTACAAGAATGAAAGATATATTATTATTCACATTTGGTAGTAAGGATTATTTATTAAAACTTCGAATAAAATTTCTACATTGTAATGTATTTTATTTCTAAATTTTTTTTATTTGTTAATATCCTCATAGAAGAAACTTGTTTGCTAACAAATTAATATAATGATTTTCTTTCAATATAATGTTTCCACTCTTCAAAATTGTTTAGATTGGAAAACAATCATTTACCAAAATAGGACTGTTTAAATGAGTTGGACTATGATCTTGAACAAAATGCTAGTCAGAAATCTTTTATAATTGTTACTAATTCTCTAAAACTGAAAGAAAAGAGCAAAAAGAAAAAAAATGAAGCATGATCGAAAACACATCGGAAATTTCATGTTATCATGCGTGTATATTATTATTTTTTAAAACACATGGTAGAATCTCAAGGTCAAAATATTTTCTTGAAAAACCAGTTTAAACCGGTTTGAAACAATCAGTTAAATATTAGATTACGTATGTATCGATACATAGAAAAACAATGCCATTATCCTCAGAAAATTATTCGTTTCAGCTCCAAAACTTTTTCTCAAGACCAGATTTATTATTATTTATTTCCTAATTTTCATTTATTTATCTATCTATTGAAGCAAAAATTTGTTTTTAGCTGGTTTGGAATGATTACATGACTATTCTATTGCGCAATCTTCAACATTTTAAAAAAAACAATCGTTTTTTTTTCTTTTATCTAAAAATTTCTCCAGATACAAAACTGGAACAGTCAGCTAAAAAAGTTAAAAATGAAATTTTTTACTAAAAATTATACATATATACACCTTCCCATACGGATTATTTGATATTCAAGAAAATCTATTTTTTTAATTCTCTTTAATATTTTGAGGCAGATGGAGTATAGAGAAAATTCCAACTAAAATTACTGAATTCTTCGGATAAATTATTGAAATTTTGAAACTGATTGTAAAAATACAAATTTAATAATTTGCTTTCATCGAAAATATTTTTAAACAGACTAAATTATTTTATTCAAAAATAATCATAGCTGGACTATTAATAATAAATAAAAACTTCTTACCATCTTGTTATTTATTGACCGGACTATAGAATCGGGTACTTTGAGATTTTTGTTGGCGATAAGTCAGCAAATGTGACAACCTTCTTCATAATTTTCTAACAACCCTAAAAGCGAAAAATTGATTCTCAAAAGAGATGAATTGCCAATTTTCTGCCTGAGCATTTTGTAGCTTCTAAAACCTCAAGCCAAAGCAACATCATGTTCTTATATGATAATAATCAATTATTGGTTCAAAAAAAGTAAAGGAATATGTTAGAGTATTTTATAGAACAGACTAGTATGAGAAAACAAATAAGGAAGTATAAATGATGCAAGCATTATAAAATGCCTTTATTAAATGCCTTAATCAGAATTAATTGCATTAATGAATGCCTTTGACCTTAACTCAATAACTTAATAAGAATTAATTGAATTACTGAATGCCTTTGACCTTAATTGA
>JAOUZG010000367.1:90926-101951 GCA_026289955.1 Argiope argentata
CTTAATTGAATGCCTTAATAAGAATTAATTGAATTACTGAATGCCTTAGACCTTAATTCAATAACTTAATGAGAATTCGGTTTGAATTGTCACAAAGAGTGCTGATACTAATTTCTAGAATCAAAAAATATCCTTGCTTTAATTGCGCTTAAAAAATTGATGATCTAATTTAGGAACGCAATTTCTTTATCGGGTCAATGACACAATTAAATAAGCTTTTTTTTTATTTTGAAATATACTTCTCTTAGTAAAATTTCATTCTATTAAAGCCAAGTCAACTAGAAGAAAACACTCTTAGAAGTTTAATTATTACTTCTCTATCATATTACATTGAAATATTCTGTGACTTTCAATTCTGCTAAACTTTTATTATTATTGTTATTAAAAGGCAATATTTGCCTATTAGATGATGTTTTATAATTCTTAATAATAAAATGTTCTTGCCTTCCTGTTTTGATTGGTTCAACCTACACCAAGGAAACTCGATTCATTAAGCGATTTGAACGCTGTGTTTCAACCTCTTTTGCCGGTATTAAAAAAGTATATGGCTTATGTAGGTAAAAACTTTATTTATTATATGAGAGAAAATACAAATAATTATGACAACAGGAATAAAATAAGTTATGCATAAACCATGTGTATTTTTTGTGTGATTACGAAAAAAAGTAATATTAAAAAATTTGAAGTCAAATTCTATTTAAGTCAACAAAGAATTTTTTATTTTAGGCACTTTTTATTAAATAATTACATTTAATATAAACAATTTATCAAAAAAAGTATTAATTTTCACAAGAAGTGAACTCGCATTTTCACTTTCACGTAAAAAATGCCGAAATCCAAGCATTTTACCGATTGAGCTACTGCCTGTTGATTTCATTTTTTATTACAATTTGCTAAAACTCAATTTAAAATATTAAAAACCAATTAAAATTAATTAATGAATTAATATTTTTAAAAAACAGTATTAATGCCAATTGTCATCCACTACAAGTTTAAAAATATATATTTGAACTTAATTGGAGGAATGAAAAGTACTTAATCAACGATTGAAATTTTTAAAAAGGTATATATAGGAAGAGTGTCAAATAATAGTAGGAATTGAAAAATAGAGGATAAAGCACCTTTCTTTGAGGCTCAGGGACAATCAGTATGCTGCAAAATATGCCTGTTAAATCTAGATAATCATTTTTTGCTTCCAGTCCCTCAAAAACTCTTCTTTAAGAAAGCCTATTTGGACTTACAGGGTCATTTATCGCCGCATAATGAATTTTTTCGATCCTCGCACACTCAGAATATAAGGAAAAAATATCTTCAAAAAATTTGAGCTTGAAATGTTGCTGAATTTTCCCAAGTTCCAGATTTATCTGAATTTGAAAAGCAAATTTTCGCAATATCCACTGAAGTGACAAAAATCATGGGATAGCAGTATGCAAATATACAGATGGCAGTAGTATCGCAGCGAAAAAGTATAAATGCGCAGTTCGTTTTCCAGAGCTTTCATTTGTGTTCAGGTTATTCACGTGAACAGGGTTTTCATGATTTACGGCGGCACAACGAGAATTAACAGACTTTGAACGTGGAATGTTAGTTGGAGCTAGACGCATGGGTCATTCCATTGCGAATATCGTTAGTGAATTCAACATTCCGAGAGCCACAGTATCAAGAGTGTGCCGAGAGTATGAAATTTCAGGCATCTCATCCCATCATGGACAGCGCAGTGGGCGACCACCTGCACTTAACGACCGAGACCGCCGACGTCTATGTAAAATGGTCAATGTTAATAGACACGCAACACTTCGTCAAATAACTGCAGAAATCAATTTGGGACGTACAAAGGAAGTGTCCTATAGAACTGTGCGGCGAAATTTGTCTTCCTCGGTCTATGAGAGCAGAAGAGCGACTCGAGTGGCTTTACTGACAGCACGACATCGCCTGCAGCTACTCTCCTGGGCTCGTGAGCATATCGACTGGTCCCTAGATCAGTGGAAAACCGTGGCGCGGTCATGTGAGTCCCGATTTCAGTTGTTACGAGCTGATGGTAAGAGTTCGAGTGTGGCTCAGACAACACGAAGCCATGGACCCAAACTGTCAGCAAGGCACTGTTCTAGCTGGTATTGGCTGCATAATGGTGTGGGCTGTTTTTACATGGTCCTCTGGTGCAACTGAACCGATCATTGACTGGAAATGTTCAGCTGCTTGCAGATCACTTGCAGCCATTTATGGACTTCACGTACCCACACAACGATGGGATTTTTATGGATGACAATGCGCCATGCCACCAGGCCAGAACTGTTCGCGATTGGTTTGAAGAACATTCCGGACAATTCCAGCGCATGATCTGGCCACCTAGATCACCCGATATGAATCCCATCGAGCATTTATGGGACATCATCGAAAGGTCCGTTCGTGCCCAAACTCCTGCACCATCCATACTTTCACAATTATGGACGTCTATGCAGACAGCATGGCTCAATATTCCTGCAGAGGACTTCCAACGACTTGTGGACTCCATGACACGTCGAGTTGTTGCACTTCGCTGGGCAAAAGGAGGACCGACACGATATTAACAGTCATCCCATGACTTTTGTCATTTCAGTGTATATGTTCAACTGTGTGCACGGGAATTTAAAACGTAAAGCTAGATATATGAAATTCGGTATATACATTACATCAGATTTTTAGGTTATCAAATTTTGAATGAAATTCTTTTAGAGAAACTTGTCTGTTCATCTATCTGAACGATAACCTGGGAATGAAGAGGCCTAAATAAATAATATTTAGTGCACAGATTTGACACCGTTTACTTAGATATGTTCTGCGTTTCGAAATGCTCTATATATACGTTCTATAGTCCTGTATTTTCAAAACCGTATTAACATTTTTTAAAGATGGTCCGATTTAAATATGTGACAAAAGATTAATAATTTTTGTGATTACATGTGCAAATCTGAATCATATTTTGGTTTCAATTCGCCGTGAAAGAACTTGCAATATACAAATTTGGATTTTTTTTGTAGAATAAAAATTTTATTACATGCACGAGCACTAAAAAAACAAACAAAAAAAGCTTTTAATAGGTCGTTGCCATCGTATTTACAAAAGCTCCGATTAAAGAAAAATATGTTAATCCCTTGTTTGAATCCCCATCTGAGGGTGACCCGTCAGAAAGTTATCAGGCCAGATTTTTATTTTATCTTTGTTCCTTTTTAATTTTATTGATTTGATATTTTTACTAACCAGCGGGTGACCGAGCTCCGCTCGGAGAAAACAGGTGATTTGTAATGGAGAAGCATTCTGACAATGACGGTATCTTCTAGTTGTCCATTTGCGGGTTGTCCATTTGCGCTTGTTGTTCCAAAATTCCGGCTCCTTGAAGAATTTCATGTAGAGGTGCGTTCTGCATGGTGAAAATGTGGCTTGAAATCTGATGAATGTTGAAATGTCGGACTTTGTTGACGGTGATTTGAAATCAAAATCAGTTCCTTAAATGTGTTTTTGGAAATCTGAATATTTGGAAATTGAAATTTTGAACGAATAAAAAAGAACGAATCTTTTTAGTTAACGAACGAGAGCTAAATTCAAAACTTCATTAACAAATTTCCCTTAATAAAAAGCAGTGGAATTAGAATCGTACTTTTTTGAAAGAAAATTTAGTAAAAATATCAAAGTTATCCTTATTTTTTTCTGATGAATGTTGAAATGTCGGAAATGTGGGGCGATTTTCGACTTGGCAACCATTCCTCGTATTATAGTATAAGATAAAATTAAAACTTAAGCTCCAAGCATGCGTTACGAGTAAAAGGGAAAATATTATCTTATTAATATGTTGCCATCAGATTGACAAAAACTCAAATTTAAAAAAAATAAATTATTATTGCGCATTAAACATACAAAAATGCAATTTTCATCACGTGTATGCATGAAATGAATATATATATATATATATATATATATATATATATATATATATATATAATATGAATATTGATATAGATGGCAGCACGTTACCACTTGAAAATTTAAGTAGCCATTATGGCGAACTAATAAAGTTTGAAAATATCCTATCTGTAACTCCGAACTGCTCAACGGTTGCGCTTCAAAACCGGCGCCAATCGATTCCTCGTGGCCAAAAACCCCAGACCCCCAAGTTTACCGGAGTTTATTAATTCTGGGGCGATTTTCGACTTGACAACCATTCCTCGTATTATAGTATAAGATTTGGTTATTTCATCTTTTTTTTAGTAGTAGCAGCATTAACGCTCTCTAAATAAATTTGTTCTCTTTTAATATTTTCGTTTTATTAATGTGTTTTTGAAATAGTTTTTATTTGGAATTTTATTTACATTTATAAGATTATAGTTATTAATTGACAAAAAGTAATCATTTTCTCACATAATAAAATTTGAGATCGTAGATTTAATTTTTTTTATATATATTTTTCTTTTGTCTTCATTCTAATTCACAAGGATTGCTTGTTTCTTTAATGCTTTTGTGGCTAAACCTTTTATTACTTACAATAGTTTCATTTACTTACCATCTTAATTAGGTAACTATTCGTGCGATATTCAAGCAAATATTACAAACTTAAGGTTGTAGCCTCCTCAAAAATTTATCACTTACTTTTAATAAAAATTTGAGTCTTGCATGGCTTTGATTGACAATAACTATGAAATAACAGCATTTGTTATAAATTTAGTATTTTTACTGAACTTATTGTGCCATTTTTTGGAGATATTTTGACGATGAATCGCTGGTATGCGATTAATAGTATCCAAAAGTAAAATTTGGGTTTTAGAAGCAATTCATCGAATCGCATCAAACAAAAATTTGGTAACAATTTTTGTTATATCAACAAATGGGCAGAACTTTTTGCATGGTTTCATCAGAAAATTATACAATTAAGTCACCATACAATTTTAGTCACAAATTCGCATCCCGAATATGATATATTTGACTCAACGCATCTTAAATTATCTCGCTCATATGTTTTTGACAGGTGCACTGCCAATCACAAGTTGGGTTTTGATCCAAATTTGACATTTGTCTAAATTTTAGGTGTTAATAGTGTGCATAGAATTTAATCTATCTATCTCTTTTTGTTTCGTTGCTATCGCATAAAACTATATTCGATCAGCCGGACACACATGCTCTTCTGAAAGAATTTTGTTCAAAATTTGATAGAAACTTACAAATTTTTTTTGTAAAAACAATTTTTTGTAAAAAAAATTATTTTGCATGTATTTATTTAATCATATTCATTAACATTCTAGTATTTTCCGTTTCAATCTACGGCTTTCCAAAAGATCTTGGCTTACAATCTGGAATAAAAGAAAAATTTCTCCCTTTTCAATAACTGTTTATAAATAAAGCGCGTCAACACGAATTGATAGATAAAACAGAAGTTAGATTTACAAACACTTCAGTAATGGTCTTAAGCGTTATTTCGCCCAAAGACTGTAAGATACCAACTGATATCTAGCTAGATTGATTCTTAGCTGTGATTGCGGTTTTAGCTCTGATATCTCGGAATATTCATTTAAGATTAAAACAGATGTTTGATTTTCTAAATAACGAGATACGTTTTTAAAAAAAATGACAGGTGTTTTTTGATGAGTTTGAAGGCATCACGATTAAGGAATCATCACTCATATGTCAAAGGGAAAAAGATAAAAAGTGCCTATAAATTACACGGTTCTAGTAATCGTATGTACTTTCTCTGTTCAGCAAAGAGATCGGCTCGAAAACTCATCGGTCAACATGAAGTTCTTGATTGTGTTTGCAACTGCAGGTAATTATAATTTTTTTCATACTTTTAAACTGAAAGGGTCGTAATATCGTTATTTTTTCTGGCATTTTTTCAATTTATTTTATTATTTACTAGCGTGAGATTTGTACTTCAAAATCATTTGATTCATAGAAATTAATTATCACGGAAATTTTTATTAAAAAAATTCCATAACTTAGTTATGAATATTTTCCACAAAAAAATTTAATTTATGCATAACATTTTGATTGCATTTGTGATTTATTTTGTTTTAGAAACCTTATATCGTTTGTTCATTACATACGCATTTCCCTAATTTTTATTTATACTTATATGATTGGAATTAGTGGAACTAATTATAAACAAGCCAATTTAAAATTGAGGGTATTTCAAAATGGCAAAATTATTTTTAAAGCAATATTTAAAATGCCAATAATAAGGCAGCAGTACTTTGCCCTTAAATTATTATATATTTGTGTGTGTGTGTGTGTGTGTGTGTGTTATAATATTACAAAATTCATTTCAAATATTAATTAATTTCCAAATTTGCACCTTAATATAGTCTATATAAACTTCATTTTCAAATGTTTTCATATTTCCTGATAAAATTTTATCTTTTTCTTCTTAGTTAATTCAACAAAAGTTCTGAAACTGTCGAAGTCAACAAGTTCCCCCACTCTGAGTGAAGGGACACGACATTGTTAATTTTACCTTAAATAAAATGTCTCAATCACTGCCTCGATTGCACATTTGTACCCGGCAAGGAATACATATTCCAGTTTCGTAGCTTTTATTCCGGTGAATTGGCTTAGAGACCGTTAACGACATGCACGTGCAAGCATAGTTGGAAATAGAGCGCTACATTTGATAACGAGGAAAGTTTGACAGAGAGAATTATCTCTGAATTATAAGAATGAAACATCTAATCAACAGCAACTTAAAATAATTTTTAGTTGATTTTAAAATCGTTTTGAAACATTTCATATCTTTGTTTGAAGGTTTGACTTTTACAAAATCAAGGATAATTAATGATATTTCGAAAAATAATAGATTCGAAAAATAATAGAAATAATTCTTTTCATTTTATCGTATAAAACGCGCCTTGTGAATTTTTAGCATTCGATTTCTTGACAGATCACCATATTATTGTTCTAGGAAAATAAATTTTTGGAATTACGTTTGCTAGTAAGTCATCTTCTTCCTGAATAAGAACAATAATATTTATAAAACAAGCTGTTATTGAAATATAGAGAAAAAGAAATAATTTTTTCATCGTACTCTAGAACAGAACAAAAAGTTGTATCTTCAGGGAACGAGGCACTAAGAGAAATGTTTTCAAAGAAGAGGAACTGTAATCACTTTCTAATCGATTCTAATTTTTAGTTAATGATTGGTAGTGCTCACTTTTTCGATATTTATCTTAAATGTATTTTTTTAGCATTTTATCTGTGCTTCTCGTGATTTTGTTTCTGTTTTCAGTTGTTTTGGTAAAAGAAAATATGTGTTTTTTTACATTTTATTTCCATATTAAAATCGTGTTTAATATTTTACATTCTATAAAATATTTTTCTACTTGAAATTTTAAATATACTTTATTTTTCAATATTACGATAGTAGAGGATTTTTATAAAAGTTTATTTTTCGCTTAATTTTTAAATTCTCGCATAAATATTGCTATGGGTATGGAGTAAAACTTTCCTAAAATTCCTCCAATTACAATATAATGCCGGAATATTTAAAAGAAATTGCTATAACAAATATATATTTATAAAAATGTTTTTAACCCACTAAAAATTGAATTACAATATAATCGCTGGACTTTATGTTAACAAGAATAAAAAATTGTGTAGAAGCAGCAAAATTTCCTATTAAAACTCTCAATATTTGATTCCAAAAGCCAATTGTTTTTCTTTTTTAGTCCTCTTTGGAGTGGTCCAATGTGACACGGACTGCTTTAGAAAGGTGTTCAAAGACTGTGTAAAATAACACGTTCCAATGGAAGAGATGACCCTCTGTAAGTATTGACTACCCGACTAAAGAGTTCCATTTTAGAACATCAATTTTTGAAAGAATATGTTAATTGTATTATGGGTTACAACAGGATTACCACCGAATTACAACAGGATATAATTTGTTCATATAATTATAGTCTCCTACGTTGTTTTTGAAATTTTCATATGATTTTTTCAATGAAATTAGTTAATAGGTTGAAAATTTCCTTAACAAGCAATATTTTCAAGCGTGTAATCAAGCTCTTACACGAAAATGCTTTTAATAAGGCAAACTTGATGTTAGCAACTCCTTAGTAACTATTTATAATATTTTCAAAAGTCATGTATAACCAATTCGAAAGAATTTATTAATGGCAAAATAATCATTAACAAGTAATTCCTTTTTTATTAATAGTTGAAACCATCACGAAATGGCGAAAATATTATTCGAGATTTTTTTTAAAAAAAAATCTTTTTCGGAGCTGATTATTTTTTTCTTAGAAAATTTTATTCCTTTGTATTTTTTTCAATATTCAATTAATATTCTAAGCATCGTTTGATTTCTGTGTCTGTCTTTTACGAATTTTATTTTAAAATTCGTCTATAAGAAATAAAAATGTAAATCGTTCATTGCGTAGAGTCAAATTTTGAAAAATGTATTTTTAAAAGAATCAATTTATATTTTTAAAATTTTGTGTGAAAATATTATATTTTTTAGTAAGTCCAAAGCCGGCTTGCTGGCACAGAGGTAGCGCGTCTGCCTCGTGTTCTGGAGGTCCCGGGTTCGAGTCCCGGTTCGGGCATGGTTGTTCCTTTGTGTGCTATCTGTGAGATGAGTGAATGTGCCCCCCTGTAAAAAGGGGCTGTGCAGGCGTATGTGTGTGTGTTTCATCTTCATATGAGCTAGAAGTCAGACTTCTGCCCTCGGGTGCTCAGAAGTACATACCCTCAGAAACTACTGCACCCCTCTTTCCGCGGTAAAAAGCGGACACGACATCATCAGTAAGTCCAAAGGCTTTTGAGAATTATTCAATAATTTCCCGGATATATTCAAGAGATTACATGGCCTTTTTCAGCATTGGTTATGGTTTGTTACTGGAAAAGTCAATTATACAACTCTATTGCTCAGCAATTTCTATCAAAACTCTATACATTTATATTTCTAGAATAATTTGATGATTGAAGCGTATATAAAAAGAAAATACCAAAGCTCGAGAAGAGAAACAATTAACACATCCTAAAAAGGAATAGATTTAATTCTTTGCCAATTTGAATCAATTTTGAAAGTTTTTTTTACTTAAAAATATTTTCTTGAAGAGATGATAATAAATGTTCTAATTGCTGTTTTATATCGTTCCTCTCAGACGAAAAAAGATGTAAAATCTTGGTAATTAGAATATTTATCCAAAGTAGTAATTAGAATAGTTCCAAATTTATTGGATTATTTATTCAATATTAATTAGAAAATTCATCCAAAGAAATGACAATTAATACCAGGAATAAAATTCAGTGTACATAGAAGGATTTCATAATTTAAATTCTTTGATATTTTTAAATTGATTGTCATATTTTAGGTTAATTATTGTCAAAAATTTCAATAGTAACTGATATTTAATATTCCATTCAGTGTGAATGACATGTAAATGTTAGCAACATTTACAAATTAATTTTATAAAACACAATATAATTTTTCCACGGTTGCATTACTTGTATTTAAGTAAATGAAAGAATGCAACTATTTTGAATGATTTTGCCCCCAATAAACAGAAAAAGGTCATTTTTTTCGAGTATAGGTAAAAAAAATTCTACTGCTTGTTTTCGGCTGAAGATCGAAAAATATCTTGGAGATGATAGGCATCAATATATTTCTTATTAGCAGATGTTATACTATATAATAACCTTAAATTTCTTTTTTATTCTTTATTATCATGGGAAAACATTATTTTGCTTTGGTTTGAATTTTGAGTTTTTGAAGCCTCAAAATTCGTTGACAACAAATCGGCGATTTATCACTTTTGAGGCCTACATTTTTCACTTTTAGAGTTATTAGAAAATAATGCAGAATGTTGTCAGATTTGGTGACTTATTGCCAAAAAAATCACTTAAAAGTAAAAATTTAATTTGTAATTCAAAGGTATAGGTCAATGCAAAAAGGGTTGCATTTTTTTATTGTTAAAATGTTTTTATCTTGAATGAACCTGCAGAAAATTGACGATTTATCGATTTTGAAGCATTTATTTTCCGCTTTCAGGGTTATCAAAAAAATTAAAATTGTTGCCATATTTGGCGAATTATCACCAAAGATAAGTTACAACTTGGCACGAATATCCGTCATATACCCGATTCTCGATATATCAACGCATGCGTTTTCTTATAGCTATATGTTTATTTCAAAAATGTTTAAATTCGTTAATGATTTAAATTAACTAAGACAAACAATGCCTTAAATATAATAAAGTTCTCGCATGATAACATGAAATTTTAAATGGAAGATTTCAGCTTTTATTATGATTTTTTTAGTGTTCTTGTTTTCTCTAAAAACAGCCTTTTATAGTTTTATTTTTGTTTGTTTTGTTTTGTTTTATCAGATGGATAAGCACAAACACTGCTTTGAAAATATAGAATTATAAAAGAAACTTTTAGATATAAACATTCATTTAAAAATAATACGACATTATTCTCTTTATTAAAAAATTAAAATTATTTCTTAAAATCTCCATCTCTCAACTTACTCCGGCATTTACTTTGCTAAATTTATATTTATACTATTTTATTTCGTATTAGTTCATAATTTTTTTTATTCTTAAAGCATTTCTTATATTTTACATTCCGTATTATTTTTTGCAATAATATTACTGGGACATAGTTATACATTCGTCATTTACTCATGTTACATTTTTGTCATGATTTATTTTGCAAGCTTAGGCTAGATGTAGTTAGGATAGATATTAGTGGATTCAAATTGTAACTAATAATATAGATCAATGCATTTTTTACAGGCGGTGAACTCTCACACCAGATTCAGTGTTTCACTCGAAATGCTTATAAGTGCGACATGTCGTTCAAAACACCATCCTACGAACTTGAAATAGGTGTTAACAGAATCTGCAGAACCGGTGCCGTCAAGAAATGTAAGAAAATTCACCAGCAAATATATTTAAAAACTTTAAAAAAATTTTATCTTTCAATTATGGGATGGTATATGAAGTTATCCCTCCCTCTCTCTCTCTCTCTCTCTACACACACACACACACACACACACACACACAC
>JAOUZG010000367.1:117172-131892 GCA_026289955.1 Argiope argentata
GATTGATTGATTGATTGATAGATATAAAGCTGTTAATAAACTTTTTTCATTTCTATCTGAACTATATTAATAATTGTATAGTAAGTTATACCAGTTTCTCTATTTCATGTTTTTAAATTTGGAAAAGCATTAAATAAATGTTAAATTATCACTTTTATGTGCTGTTGTACGAATATACATAGTAAACGGATTAAAGACAAAATTGTTAAAATAAAATAGTATTTGAAATATATTTAAAGTATTGAAGCTTTTCATTCCTTTTTTTTCGTAATAATGGAACTGAAAGACAAGATTTTTTTTCTGTATTATGAAGACATTTAATTTTTTAGATTTTTGAAAACGCTTTCATTTTTATGTTAAATATCTAAAAATCTAAAAATAGTTTTACTTGGAAGTTTTTTGTAATTTATTCTCTTATTTTATTTAAAATTTTAAAACTTTAAGCGATTTTTTTTATTTTCCATCAAATGGCACCAATTGATTGGATTCAAAACCTAAATAAATTCATATGTAACTATGCTTTGGAATTTTTAAAGTAATGTAACCTCATCACCCCCCCAAAAAAAAATTAATTTCAGTAATCAACAATATTAAAAAATAAAGGAAATATATATATTTTTTAATTTCACTTGACTTCATGAAGCAAGTCTCGTTAATTTAAGCTCTAATAAGAGATGATATACAAAAAAATATGATGTAAAGTAATTAAATATTCAGAAGGAAAGAAAATGAGATACATTTGATTACATCTATCTGTAGAGCAAAAACAAATGCTGATTTAGTAAAACAATAAATACTTAATTTGTAAAATGGTTACCATAATTGCTACCGATTTGCTGTTCAAGTTGTACTATGTCTATGCTTCAGGGTTTGACGAAGAAAAGGAATGCTATAAGAAATCATTCAACGCGAGTCAATGTTTAGACCCAATCAATGAAGCCATGAGTGACCTGAAGACTTCCGAAGACTTCATCTTGGCTAACAAGAAAGTTTGCAAGTAAGTTGTTTCTTTGTAAGTAGAGCAAAAAAAGGTGATGAGGATAATTCTATTAGAGTCAAACGTTGAATTATTCCATTATTTATGTTGAAAAGAAAAAGAAAAAGTAAATTAACTGTTGGCTTTTTTTTGGAACGTGATTGATAATTTTATTCCACTTGGGAAATCTTCTCCTTATTTCTTTAATGCATACACTTATTTCTCACTCTGTAGTCTTAATAATAAAATGTACACTTTTCTTGCTTGTTTCTCTCTTATAAATAAAACACCGGAAAAAAATAAAATCTCTAAGTGCCATATCAAGTTAATACTGAGATTACTAGTCGTATATTTTCATAATCATGAATGTTAAAGTTATCTTGATGAAACAATATAGAAATATCCGATCCTGTGTTTTCTTTCCAAAATGTTTGAAGGTCTTAACAAATTTATTTAAATATATCTCTAATAAATCTTTAATGAAGAAAGAATTTGGCAGAATGTTACAGAAATTCATAATGAATAAAAGCACGACAAGTGAAGAAAAGAATTCACTATCAGGGCCTAATTAATTCAGGGCATACGGGGTAGTTGCCACGGGGCCCCACAATCGAATAGAAATTTTATTTTACATTTCCTTCTTTAATGAATGTCCTTCAATGTTTAAGTAGGGAAGCAATCGGGACCCCAAAGAATTCTTTGCCCCGGGCCCCAACTAGTCTAAGTTGGGCCCTGTTCCTTATTAGTAACTGTTACTTCAGCTTTTAAGTCTTATTTCATTATTCAATTTGTCCATGCTTAACGGTGTATCTGCTTCTTTAACAAATCATTTACCCGTTTCCTCTCATTAAATTTTGAATTTTATAAATTCATTATTTTATGAAACCGTCTCATGATTTTTTAAACTCATTGTTGAAAAAGTTTTTAAATTATATTACGCGTTTTAATTTTAATGCTGCAAAAATAATTAATGAATAAAAAATAAATTAATATTTAAAATTATTTTTATCAAATTAAATTTTTAAAAAATTTCATCTAATAACTAGAGATGAGATACTTAATTTTATTGAAATTTCCATGAGCCGTAAAAGTTTTCCATGCAATTATTCAAGGTATTTTCGAAATTGTGCATACGCAATTTAAATATCCTTTTTATTGCAATTTTGAGCACAGTGTTATGATTTCCCTTTCACAGTTTGTTCAAACCCTATGCCACCTGCGTGCGCGAGAAAGTCGAAGAGAGCTGCGGAAGGATCAACCTGGTCCTGTTCGACTGGCTCTTCGTCCCCCTCCAGAGGCTGAGCCACTCCCTCTGCGAGGAGCTGATCCTCCCGGCTGACGAGAAGGACCCCCGCCCCGACAACTTCGGGAACCTCAACGTCTTCGGGTCCGTGGAGGCCATCTTCTTCGCCAACTAAAGAAAGATGAAAATGTATTGATGAAATAAAAGCCTTGAATAAACTGATCAAAGTTATTTCTCGAAATATTGTTATGACTTTCTATTGTTTCCGTGTGTCATCATTTTCATGATAAGGGATAATGCTCTAGAAATAATTCTTACTTTTAGTGAGTGGTTGGTGTATGATTACGGCATTTGACGATTTGACGTCTTAGACGACAAAAATGAAAGCTTTTGAATTCGTTTACAAAAATCATAATATAGGTATTTATAAACACCACATCTTATAATTTAATTGATGACAAACTTAAATTGTGCGACAATATATCTTTCTGAGCACAGTGATTCATAAGCACAGGCGATTAAAATAGCTTGGAAACCAGGCAATGTTTTGTATTTAATATATCTGATTTTAATAAACAAAAAAGTAACATTTTAATTAATTGTGTTAATAAATAGTAATTTTTAATTTATTGCTTTTTGTTTTAACCCGTAACAGGAGACATGATTTTTCTCACACTTCCATAGACATGGAGTCATTGTCATTTTTTTCTCACTTTTGTAATTAACCTTTTGGAAATAATTTATTTTGGAAACTCAATACATTCTGGAAATCATGTAGTTGCCAAATATATTAAAAATTTTAAATGTTAAAATATTAAATACAGAAAATATTAAATCTGGGGCAAAGAACGGTAACTTTGACCCAGTAATGAAAGTAGTATTACTCTCGACACGTTGGACTTAGTGAGAATTAGTTTCCATCACATAATCCTAAGGAACCACTCACATCCTAAGGAATACGAGTCCAAAGATCTACGAACAGGGTTATCCCGGCCCATTTAGAACTAATAAAGCATCAGCCGGGAATTGAACCCGGTCCAACTGCGTGGCGGGCGAGCATTCTACCTTTGAACCACCGATGATACATTACGACCTGTGGAGGAATGAATGAAAATGCAGGCAAAAAGCCCACCCCCTAAAAAGGATTGTGACGTGTGAGTAGCTAAGTCGTACTATTGGACCTAGTTAAAGATACTAAAAAACAAGAGACGCTCATTCGGCTTAAATAGCTGGCAGATAACTGTCTCTTGTAAAGTGCCATAAATAGCAACAACATCACAACAAAAAAAGCCTTGACAAAGAGTTACTCGTGTATAACCACATGTTCAAACAAATTTCTGCTTGTACATGCTAAAAGAACAATTTGAAGGTACTGAGGAGATTCTTGTTTTTAAGAACAAAAACTGTACATGATAATCATAGTTAAAGTACAACACTGAATCGTTTTCACCATCTTCATTTACGTTTAAAAAATAGAGTTTTTTAATTTATTGCTCTTAGTGTTAAGCAGGTAGAGTTAAAATACATAAATGTGTTCTCAATTTGGGCTTTTATTGCATATTCCGACTAAATCAGACACAAAAGTGAATCCCTAAAGATAGAAGAATTTTCAAAATAAGACGACATTAGAAGCTCGATCTGGCGACATTTTAAGATGATATATATCACCCCCCCCCTTATGCCTTCCATAGTGTCATCTTACATTTATATAGAAATAAGCAAAAAAATCCTAAATGTCTAGAAATCTGTGTCTAGAAGACATGCTCTAAGTCGAGTCTAACAATATCATTTAGCTGTTTTGGGCCAAAGATGAAACGTTGACACACCTCAGATCCTAGGAGATTATTTTGTGGCAACTTCTGTTACTACAGTGGAAAATACCGACAGTGAAATTCAGGTTGTATAACGCAAGCAGTACTCTGACTTTGCCAGAGGTCATGAAGGAAACTTGATGGGGTAACCGAAGAACTCCACCTTGCACAAACAAACGACACTTGGAGATACAAAGAAAGATCTAAAGAAACCACTAATTGATAAAAAAAAAGAAGCATTACTTATCACATTACATATTGAAATGAGAAACATACAAAAGGCATTAAATACCTTAAACGTGGGTTACCTTAATGCAGAAGAAAACTGAAGATAAGATCTTTGACTAAATGTCCTTAGAAATAATTTAATTACTGGCAGTTTTAAGAATTCTCTGATTTCAAGAAACATGAATTTCTTGGCCATCTGAGCCAGTTTTCACGCTGTAATGAATAGGCTTTGATCATGTGGTTTATTGTGCCATCTTCGGCGTCAAACTTTCTAGTTGAACATTTATCAAAGAAACGGTTTTCATACCCAGCATTTTTTACATTGCTTCATTGTTTTACCTATTTTGCATCATTTTTAACTTTGAAATGCTTCCATTTATCCTCACCTACAATTATTAGGTTCCAATTTGTTTTGTTTTTTCAATATGCACAACCTCTTGTGGCATAGGGGATGTAAGAGATGGTCAATAAATGAAATAATTTCTTCATATTAATTTGTGATGAGTAGCTTAGCAATAAAAAGAATAAAATCTACGGTCGCAAATTTTAAGTTATCGTGTGAGAACATTGTTATTTTTAAATCATTATTTGTCTTACTTAATTTAAACAAGTTTCAAACAATCATGAGACATCTCTATCGGTCTGTATGCCTCTCTTTCACTCTAAGTAATTTTATATATATATATATATATATATATATAGCTATATATATATATATAAAATTATTTTTTTGCCTCTCTTTCACTTTATGTATATATATATATATATATACTGAAGTGACAAAAGTCATGGAATGACTGTTGATGACGGTCCTCCTTTTACCCGGCGAAGTGCAACAACTCGACGTGTCATGGAGTCCACAAGTCGTTGAAAGTCCTTTGCAGGAATATTGAGCCATGCTGTCTGTATAGACGTCCATAACTGTGAAAGTGTGGATGGTGCAAGAGTTTGGGCACGAACAGACCTTTCGATGATGTCCCAAAAATGCTCGATGGGATTCATATCGAGTGATATAGGTGGCCAGATGAGGCACTGGAATTGTCCGGAATGTTCTTCAAACCAATAGCGAACAGTTCTGGCCCGGTAACATGGTGCATTGTCATCCATAAAAATCCCATCGTTGTGTGGGTACGTGAAGTCCATGAATGGCTGCAAGTGATCTGCAAGCAGCTGAACATAACCATTTCCAGTCAATGATCGGTTCAGTTCCACAAGAGGACCGAGTCCATGCCATGTAAAAACAGCCCACACCATTATGCAGCCACCACCAGCTTGAACAGTGCCTTGCTGACAGTTTGGGCCCATGGCTTCGTGGGGTCTGCGCCACACTCGAATTCTACCATCAGCTCGTAACAATTGAAATCGTGACTCATCTGACCGCGCCACGGTTTTCCACTGGTCTAGGGACCAGTCGATATGCTCACGAGCCCAGGATAGTCGCTGCAGGCGATGTCGTGCTGTCAGTAAAGGCACTCGAGTCGGACTTCTGCTATCATAACCCAAGGAAGACAAATTTCGCCGCACAGTCCTATCGGACACGTCCCTCGTACGTCCCACATTGATTCCTGCAGTTATTTGACGAAGTGTTGCGTGTCTATTAACATTGACCATTCTACACAGACGTCGGCAGTCTCTGTCGTTAAGTGCAGGTGGTCTCCCACTGCGCTGTCCATGATGGGATGGGATGCCTGAAATTTCATTCTCTCGGCACATTCTTGATGCTGTGGATCTCGGAATTTTGAATTCACAAACGGTATCCGCAATGGAATAGCCCATGCGTCTTGCACCAACCAACATTCCACGTTCAAAGTCTGTTAATTCTTGTCGTGACGCCATAAATCACGAAAAAACTTTTCACATGAATAACTTGAAAACAAATGAAAGCCCTGGAAAACGAACTGCGCATTTATACTTTTTCTTTGCGATACTACTGCCATCTGTATAATTATAAGTTTAATAAAAGTTTTAAAAAATTAAAAGCATATATAATTTTTTGAAACTTTCATTTTTAATTTTTCTTGCTGGCAAACAAAGTTTTGGGGCTCGACCGATTTTTGAGATGTAGAATATCCATTGTTGCCTACACATTTTGAGGCTTCAAAAATCTCAATCCAAAACAATAACAATATGTTTTCTCATGATAAAATGGCTCTCATGTTATAACAACATTTTATCTCTAATTCTTAGTACTTGATTTTAAGACATTATCAAACGCTTTAATGTTTTGTCTTTATGGAGCTCTCACAAGTTTGTAAGAGCATTAATATCATTCGCCTCCCCCCCCCTGTCTTTCTGTAACTCTTTATTCATTCAGACTCTTCTTTCTCGTCATTCCCTCACGTCACTGCCAGCAATGTGTCCATTCATTAAAAATTTATATTACAATATTGGCTTTTCAAATTTGTAAAGATACGTCATTTTTCTTGATAATATTGTCGGTATATACTGACATCAGGTAATTATCTAATAACATTTTTTGTATTTTTTTTTTCAATCTTATTTTATAGTTTTAATAATTTGAAATTTATAATTAAGGGAAGAAATTTTTCATTTTATTTTACTCAATTAATTTTGCTATTTTGGTATAGTCGATTTCCTTGATTTGGCTGTATCTAGACACCATGCATTATTTATGTCATATTTTCTTCAAATTACTCCTTACATTGAAAGAAATAGAAGAGTATCTAAGGTTTTAATGTGTACCTTTAATTGATTTCCATTCTAATGTCTGAGATACTAAAAATACATTTCTTATTTCTCTTAACCGCTATGTGAGAAAATGAACTAGTGAAGCAACCGATTATCTCCACTGAAAACTTAAAATATTTAATTAAAAAATTAGTTCAGAATCTGTTTCAATCTCATTAAGTGAAGCAAACGAGTACTTCCGCTGAAACGATGAACTAGTGAAGCTAACGATTACTTCCACTGAAACGATGAACTGGTGAAGCCAACGATTACTTCCGCTGAAACGATGAACTAGTGGAGCGAATGTTTACTTCCGCTGAAACGATGAACTAGTGAAGCAAACGATTACTTCCGCTGAAACGATGAACTAGTGAAGCAAATGATTACGTACACTGAAACGATGAACTAGTGAAGAAAACGATTACTTCCACTGAAAATTTAAAATATTTAGTAAAAAAATCAGTTCAGAATCTGTTTCTACCTCATTAAGGGTTCAGTCTTTTAACTTTTGAAGTAAACGATTGCTTCCACTGAAACGATGAACTAGTGAAGCAAATGATTACTTTCACAGAAACGATGAACTAGTGAAGAAAACAATTACTTCCACTGAAAACTTAAAATATTTAGTTAAAAAATTAGTTCAGAATCTGTTTCAATCTCGTTAAGTGAAGCAAACGATTACTTCCGCTGAAACGATGAACTAGTGAAGCTAACGATTACTTCCACTGAAACGATGAACTAGTGAAGCAAATGATTACTTCCACTGAAACGATGAACTAGTGAAGAAAACGATTCTTAAAATATTTAGCTAAAATATTTAGAATATTATAAAATATTTATATAATTCTTAAAATATTTAGTTATTAATTAAAACTTAAAATATTTAGTTAAAAAATTAGTTCAGAATTTGTTTCTTCCTCATTAAGGGTTCACTTTTTTGTTGTTGTTGTGGAATGTATATTTGTAGGGGTATAGAGAATTTTAAAGACATGCTTAAAATGAAGACTTGAGTACAGTGCTGAAGGTACCAGGATATCTTAAAACTCTGAAGAACATGTTGTCAAAAATTGTCAGGTTTTCACCAAGTACTTGAAAGTCTCAAAGTGTTCGGATTCCTGTTGTTGTGAAACCAGATTTTTGAGAAATATTTAAAATTTCTCGGAATTTTTCTTTTAGTGATGACCTCCCCTTGTTTAATTGGAAGATGAGGATGTAGGACAGTTGTATACCACTTTGGGGCCAATTTTCTTGAAGGAAATGTCAGCTTGGCCAATCGGTCAATGTTAGGATGGACAATGCTAAAGACAGCAGTGAGTCACAATAAATCCTGTTGATACTGCTGTACAATATTTTTTCTGAAATTTGTAATTTAAAACAAACTATAAGTTTGTTTTTATAAACTAGCATAAGTCGTCAGTTTATTTCCAATAGTTAGCTTAATTAGACAAAGCCATTTTCCATTTAAATTTCAAACAGCTCATGGTCTCCAGCTTTCTTTAATTCAAAACTAAAATCCCCTATTAAATTCTAACCAATGAATGTGAGAATATAAGACGTCGAACAACAGTCACTTTTCCTATATCTTCCACATCGTGCTCATTACACTGTTTAAATAACCGGGTGGTTATAGTTGCAGGGGCATGAAGCGGTATTGTGTGTGTGTTCAATGGTAGAGGGTTGGTCGGCTGTGCACAAGAAGTTTAGGAGAAAAGGAGGAATAAGGCAGAGATGGATCAATCTGCGGCTGGGGGCCAACTTCCTTGAAGAAGGTACCAGTTTGGTGAATTGGCCAGCAATATGATAGATAAAGACAGAGACAGCAATCGACCACAAACAAATCCTGTCTATGTTGCTTTGTTCAGCAATGTCGTGGTTGGCCGTATACCAGAAGAAATGGTGTTAAGACTGGAGGCACATATTAACATTATGGGAATTAAGGATACTTTTATTTTTACTAAAAAAGACGTATACATTTTTTTATTTAATTCGACAGTTCATATAATACTATTTTTTAACAAAATTCACATACACATTATTTGTGCTCTTCCTCCCCTCTAAGACAATATTTTTATCAATTGGCCCAATCAAGATAAATTTATATATTAGATACATCTTTTTTCTTTGTTTGCGTTAATAACTGTATAATGACAGTCTAAACAATCAATATCTAATATACTTTTGAGGTGTTCATGGTGAACAGTAACAGTTGTTTATGAACCATACTACCCAACTCCTGCATTCAATTGAAGCCATGTGACAACCAGCGCTTTAAAATAGCGTTGTTTTACTGGATTTTATTTATCAAATATAATGTATTCATATGAATAAATTGGCTTCAAAAATCAAGAGATCTAGCTTTCCAGTTCATGGATTAGAGAATTGAGTAAGCTTTCAAGATCAACACACACAATTTTTATTTGTGCCTCTACAGTGAATAATATAAAACAAAGATGTGTCGATCCCCGAAGATTATGGAATATTTTTTTTCTTAATATAATAAAGAATATTCGTATAAAGTTACAGGCAAATTATACATATAACTCAACCGGAAAGAGCACGTAATATTCATCCTAAATCAATGTCAAAACCTGAATGATTCTCTGTTAAATAAACAATTTTGAATGATTTAATAAACTAAATGTATATCCCTATCCCATCCGAGATTGTATGCTCTCAATTACTTACGATGAATCTGCTCTGTCAGTGGATTCAATGCTTCAAACCGAGTATTCACGATACCGAGGTTATATTCAGCATTTTATGGGATCTGCTCAATGTGATATATTATGAAATATTGATAATATTGGGTTGGGGAATAAGTAAGTTCATAGAGTTTTTATATTTCTTTTACTTTACAACGATTTGTTTCTGGTTTGGCAAAGGCTAAATATTTATTGGATAGGACCCTTTCTGCTCTACAAAAATATGTTATTTGCATTTTTAAGTTATTTAATTTTTGTAAAGTTTTGAGGCTTAGAAATGGAATACTTAGGAGGCAAAAGTTAACACTTCCGACACATGCTCTTCTTTGCTTTTCATCGAGATCAAAAAGTTGTCGAAGCAGCCTATAAATATATGGTTATTAACTATTGCAAACTATTAACTATGCTATAAATGTTGTGAGCTATTAACTATGCTATAACTATTGCGAACTATATGGAGAAGGTGTCATAAGCGAGTCTACAGCGCGGAAATGATTTGCAAGGTTAAAAAATGGCGACTTTGACGCCGTTGACACTTTTCTCAAATCACTTCTGTGGGAGAACGGTCGCCAAACCAGTCTTTAATTGGCGAAAAAAAGGAGCTGCGATCATAAAATGATTCTCGATCACCTTCATTCAATGGGATTTACCGAAAACCTGGTAGCCTGGGTATCTCATGAGCTCAACGAAAAAAACAAAGAAAGCAGCCTGCTAATTGCTTCTCAGCATCCAACCAGGCCCTCGAGCAACATGCGGTCATAAACAGCACTTTTTGTGCCGAATAGACACAGGAGATGAGAAATGGTGTCTCTACATCAATAGGAAGCAAAGAAAGTAGTGGGTGGCTCCCGGAGATACGCCAAAACCGAGAGTCAAGCCGGGCCTTCATCCAAAGAAGATCATGGTATGTGTTTGGTGGGACTGGGAGGGCATGGTGCACTGGGAAATGCTCTTAAAGAATGCCACGGTCAACAAGGAGTTCTATATTGCACAGCTACACCACGCGAATGAGACTATTCGACTGAAAAGACCTGATCTACATAGTCAAACCATACTCCTTCCCGACAACGCCAGGCTCCATGTTGCACAAGTCGTCAAAGATGCACTCCAAGAGCTCGAATGGGAGGTTCTTCAGCATCCACCGTATTCACCAGACCTTGCACCGACCGATTACCATCTTTTCCGATCCCTGTCAAACCATATGAAGTGCGTTATCTTCGATAACAAAGAGATCCTTAAAAACTGGCTCAACAACTTCTTTAACACCAGACCAGGCGATATTTGGCGAAACTGCATCAACAAATGGGTCGAGAGGTGGGAAGAGATTGTAAACAGCAGCGGCGAATATATAACTGATTAACTTATTGATATAATTATTGATTTTGCTTAAATAAAAGTATTCGGTAAAAACGCTACGAACTTCTTCCCCAACCCAATACATCACAAAGAATCGGCGATGGACGCAATTAATACTTTCAAGTGGATCGTTTAATGAGAAACGACAACAGTATTAAGAGAGACTCGACTAAGCTATCATGTCAATACTCTGTCATGTATCTCAAAATCGGCCAAGACACACTTAAAAATACTAAAACGAGAAGTCTTGCTTCACACACTTTATTAACCAACCATTGCTCCTTTAAACTGCAATATGCCTCGAACGATGGCACGCAGCCTGGCTGATCAGTATTTCCGCTCGTATAAAGAAATTCAAAAATATATTAATGCGGAAATGATATCAAAAGACTCATCGTTTTCTTGAAATCGTATCTGACAATTACAAACATAAAGAAATAAATAGTAGTTAGCGGTAGATTATATTTGAAGTCATTAATAGCTCAATACTTTCTAAGAATACAGCTTACAATTTTAGAAAAATACCGGAAGATAAATTGCACATCTAATATATACGATTTTTATTTACTTGTTATGACTGCTATTGCAATGGATATTATCATTTCAAGGACTTGATATTGTAAAAATTCAGCATCCTTGCCCTGAGACATCTGTTCGACTGTTGTAAATTTCCCTGGTTCCCACACTAGATAATTGGCATTTACTGTCAGCTGGGTCATCAACTATGTAACAACCTCCCACTGTTAAGTGCCTCAATATTCCCAGATGGGAGATTCTCTCCCTTAGTGGGATCATTCGACCATTAGTCCAGACCAGATAAAGAACCATGTCCAAGTTTTTCGTCGTTCCAAGGAAATAAATCTTGAAGAATGTCAAATCCTTCGGAAGAAAATCCTTATTTTAGTCATTGTGAAGGATCAGCTACGAGGGTGGATCATTAACGAGTACTCCAAAGGTTAAATGAAGATCATTGTGGTTTTTTTTTTCAGAACAACTATTTTGTAACAGGGAGCTCAAGTACACCAATATGAAAATGAATGGTGGTTTTGACAGAAAATAAAATGCGAGATTTTTGGCTGTTTTAGGGTCTTCGAGAGTCGTCGCCGGATCGTCGTTTTAAAGGAGGGGATATAAGCTTCGTGTGATTCGGGATTCTGATTTAAAATCCTCCCGATGAAGATTCCTTGGATTACCCCTGTAAGTAGCCTGGTGCGCTAACAGCCTGTTAGCTTTTCTTGTGAAACTGTTTAACCGAAATTAATTGAGGAACTATTCGTGTATACTTTTAAACTGTGATGTAAAAATTGTTACAAGCTGGCGAAACGCGCGCCAAAGGTGGAAATGTTGGTGGCGCTTCACAGGGTGCATGGCGCCAGCCGAGTTGACTTGACGAGAGGAATATTCTGGTAACCCCGAGACAATTCTGGCTGCGCCGCGTTTCTTCTCGTGACGCGGGCCCGGCTATATAAGGGAAGGGTTGCCGTAAAGGGAGTCAGTGAGTGAATTCGTTGAGAGTTGTTCTCTCAAGAAAGAGAAGCGGTTCGCTGGACCAGCGGATTTTCGCTTGTTATTAGTGAGCTGTGTTTGCGTTTGCTGTTAACGCTGTGTTATTGAGCTTGCTGTTATTTACTGTTTCTGTGCTATACTATAGCTGTTTTGCAGTCTGTTTTTATTGTGCGTAAGGCTTGCATTTACGCTGTAAGTGATTGATTATTGCTGGATTGTGTTTTCTGAAGTTTTACTTTATCAAGTCATCCTGTACATAACTGTAAATAAATTTGTTTGTGCTGTCCTCAAATAAAGTCCATTCAATCCGAACCCGCTACACTAAAAAAGTAACAATATTATCAATCATATTAACCTAAGTGAGAAGGAGTTATTTTTATGTACATAAGGTTGTAAATATATCAGTTGTCTTTAAACGCTACCCTCTTATTTAATCGAACAGGATCAAGTCATTAAAATACCGATAGCAACATTTACGGGATCTCAAACTTTTGCTTTGTATTTTCATCAGTTAACTCACATATGGAATGCATTGTATGAAAAATACTTAAAAAAAGAGATATCAGACTGTTGTGTTCATGGCATTTATTTCATTTATGCATTTTTACGTTTATTTAAGAAGCAAAAAAGAGTCCTACGACGGTGAAAAAAATATTGAGGAGTCCGAAATTGTCAGATCGACTGTCCTTCTCGTCAGCTGGAAGAATGAGCTCCTCGCAGAGAGAATTGCTCATGCTTCGGAATGGCTTGTAGATCCAGTCGAACAAGAATTGGGCTGCTCTTCCACAGTTCTTTTCCACTTTCTCTTCCACACAGTTCGAGTAAGGTTCGAACAACCTACAAATGGAAAGAACTATCCTTGTAAAATATGTACACTGCATATTGCTTGCAAATATTTTTCAAACATTTATACTACTTTTATGAAAATTTGACTGCACTCAATATTTGATTTCTTATTACCATCAGGATATAAATTTATTTTTTTATGATATACTAATTTTAACTATGGCGATTTTCCAATATGGCGAATGGCATTACAAAAAGAAGTTGCCTTCTGTTTTCCGATAATGCAATTCATATAAAAGAATTTAAAATATTGTAAAAATGCTTTCACATTTTAAAATATTAAAAGCAGCTTGAAATGCCGTCGTAAACTAATTATTCTGGTAGCCCCCCCCCCTCTTCCACATATATATTTCGACGAACCACCAAAATGGCGATAAGCTTAGTTTAGTCTCATTGACATTAAATCGGGTCTTGTAATTTTGGGCCGTGGTCGGATGGACGGAACAGTCTCCCCTCTCCATTTTTGTGCTTTGTTTCAAGGACAGAGATTTGGCCCCATTGAATTTAATGTGCTATAGGATCTTTTAGCAAGACGGCATTTCATTGGAAGCATGCTTCAATTCTACAAATTTTCGGTCCTAAATTAAAGAAAGTTTGACTTTTGAAATTGAATCCCGTTTCATGCAAATTGACTAATTTGGGATACATAGATACGAAGGCCTCGTAGCTATGGTCAGAAGATAAGGATGACACCTAAGGAGGCAAACCTCTTCCCTCCGAATTTCTACTTCGTACAAGCGGAAGGACGTTCTGCCACGCCTTAATTATTATGCAATACATCCAACTCAGCCGGCTTCCTGGCATAGAGGTAATGCATCTTCCCCGAGATCGGGTCATCACGGGTTCGAGTCCCAGTTCGGACATGGTTGTTCTTCTGTGTTCTATCTGTAAGATGTGAGACTGTGCCCCCTTGCAAAAAGAAGCTATGCAAGCGAATGTGATGAGTGAGTATAGCAACAGTCGTACTCTTGGTTCTAGTTGGCGCTTCTACGAAACAAGACATGCTAATTAGGCTTAAATCGCTGACTACTTCAGCGATCTTGTCAATGACAAGTGCCATAAGAAAACTACTACTACTACACTCAACACTAAGACTAATTTGGGATAGACCTCGCAGATAAACTATTGTCTGCTGATCAAGATGACACCTAAGGAGGTACACCTCTTCATTCCAGATTTCAACTTCATACTAGAGGAAGGACACTTGTCCACGTCGTAATCACAATGCTCCACTCCTGTTTACATCGTGGCTCTTTGGTGAAATCAGCTCTTTAAGTTAGGAACGCCTGGCCCCGGATGACACCAAGGAGGTACACCTCTTATTTCCAAATTTCAACTTCATACTAGAGGAAGGACATTTGTCC
>JAOUZG010000367.1:131902-143236 GCA_026289955.1 Argiope argentata
TCTTATTTCCAAATTTCAACTTCATACTAGAGGAAGGACATTTGTCCACGCCGTAATCACAATGTTCCACTCTTGTTTACATCGTGGCTCTTTGGTGAAATCAGCTCTATAAGTTAGGAACGCCTGGCCCCGAAAATGAACACTTATCACTGTAAAATGTTGATCAGATCAGATATTCGAGAATTAGTGATAATGATTTAACAATAAGAGAGATATTTAAAAAATTTCACTTTAATTTTCAATTATTTGTCTTGTAATTTTCAAACAGAGATGAAGTGAAAAAATGACTCTTGATGAAATTGAAAATGTGCTTTAACTGAAAGACCTACATTGGCCAAATTAGCATTACTGATGTTGGACGATATTCACTTTTGTTATGCTTTCTGTGTTTGAATTTTTATTATGTTGCAATAATTTCATTGAGGAATTTTATTAAGATATTTTATTTTGTGTGAAGGGACTTATTGAAAGTGATAAGAAATGTGGTATTATAGCTTTTGAATGAAAAAAAATTGCAATGCATTTCTCACAATGATATTATTATTCGTGATGTTTCTACGAAATATAAGCCGCAAAACTCCATATTCACTTGATGTAGCACCTTGGGATGTTTTTTTCTTAATGCTACTGACGATGTTTATCAATCGATGTAAGCTATTTCATTAGAAAGAAAGAAGCACATAAGAAAGTTATGAATTCATTCATTTAATCTGTCTTCTATGACTACAAGTTAATTTCGATTTTAAGTTTAAGTGTGTGTGAGGGACAGAAAGTAAGAAGCCAATTCCATTATCTTCTTTCTAAATTTGCCATTTGCCTACCTTTTTTCTTAAGAATATCGTGAAACCACTTACTCGCAAACCTTTTTGTTACTCCTGACGAAATCTTCAAAAGTCTTGAGGTTGCTTACGGTGTCATCCATGGGACCAGTACACTGGCTGTCGTTGACAGATTTCTTGAAGCAAGACTTTTCATTGTTAAACCCTGAGGAAAGATAAAAGCAGATGTTGTAGATATTATTAGAAATAAATGTATATGTAGTAGAAAATTATAAACATATGAACAACAATGACATTAATATCATTATCCCTTCTTAAGAATATAATTTTAAAAATTAATATTAATATTAATAATTAGTATTATTAATTTTATTACTAATATTAATAATAATATTACATTATACCATTATATACTACTATATTAATAGTATACACTAATTATACTATTAATATAATAGTATTATAGTAATATACTAATATTAATATTAAATAACATTAATAATTAGTAGTTTTAATCAATTAGTATATATTTTATTATATTAGAATATTAGTATTATTAGCATTTGCATTTTTTGTTAAATTAAAATCTATATCTATTGTATCGTAAAAAATAACCAAGAGGCAACGTATTTTTCATCTTATACACTTTAATTTACCGTGAATATCATATTTGATCTCGTTTTTAAACTTGTAACTTGCTTTATGTAAATAAAGATGAAATCGATAACAGATTCGTCATCAATTTTCGTTAAAGAAAATGCTTTTTAAATTTTCACAGATATTTTAAATGGCATTTCTTTAATTTTGCATTGGCAAGCCTTTGATTGTTAATTAATAATTTAATATAACTTCCTGATCTAGTATAATTTTAATATGAATGGTAATATTTGTTTGTAAATTCAAGGAAAAATTGACACCTTAATATTTAAAATAATATATTTTCAATAAAAAAAACTTAATATAAGTACAATTTCTACATTTTAGCATAAAATAATCATTTTTTTTAAAATTTTTGAAATGGTATTTATTTATTCATCATTGATATAATTGTAAAAATAAAAATTAAACTAAGAATTCATAAAAAATGCATAACATATATTAAATTCTATCAGCTTCATAGCAAATAACAAATTTTAAAATAATTAAAATATATTTCTGACTACACATTCATGGGAATAATGCAAATGAATAATATATATCAAATTCTAATATCTTTCTAAAACCTAACAGTTAAACTTGCATGAAGATCCTTATTATCTTTCATACTTATTTAATTCTTATATAAACTTGAAACAACAGTTAGTTTATAACTACTGTATATTCATTATCTACTAAGCAATATACTATTGCCATATATCTATTATTCCTTACATACTATTATATTTTTTATATCCTACCTTGTATATTTGCCCCTAAAAATTATTATTTGCTTCAATCAATAATAAAAGTATGTTTAGTTTATAATTAAACGGAAAAGAAATTCTAAAATGAGATTTATTTGTATGAACCTTTTATATTTAAGGGCATGAAAAGTTTTATATATTTATATATTATGGAAATAAATATAATTTTTAATGTAGTTTAATATACTATGGGGCAACTTTTCCGTTAGCCAGGAACCAATGGAAAAAATCATCAAATAATGTAGAATTCCGCCAAATTTATGTGGCGATTCTTTGCTGGCGCCCAGCTAACGAAAAAGTACCACTATGTTAGAGCTTTAAATATACTTAAAGCATTTTACTAATAATATTTCTTTAAAAGATATATATTTAGGTGTAATAAATTTAAACAAAATTATATATATTTATCTATAATATTTAGTTTCAAAAATTTACATAAAAATATATAGTTGTATTTTTATATGTATTTACACAAAATTTCATTTAAAAAAAGCAAAAGAATCATGAAAGAGTCTAATAGTATCTATTTTAGTTAAAATAGAGGATTAAAAAATCATAGAAATAATTGTTGACAAAATGAGTTTTCTTACAATTTTTGATGGCATCAAGTGTACAGACTCTCATAACACCTGTTTTGAGCTCATCGGCATCGGCTTTGAATGGCATGTTGCATTTATTTGCAACGCGAGCAAAACAATCTATCTGGTATTTGACTTCATCGCCTGAAAGAAAAAGTACATTCATTATTATATTTAATGTATTGAGAAACTGAGTTCTTGTAATGTAATAAAAACTCGAATGCCTTTTGAATTCAACTTTCATTGCAAACTGCTAAAACTCTATTTAAAGAATTAAAATTATTTAAATTTAATCAATGAATTAAGGATCGAAAAAGTTGAATTAACATCAAGCGTCATCCACTACGAGTTTTAAACAATTTACTTGAACTTGAGTGGATGAATTAAAAGTATTTTATTGACGATTGTAAATATGAACCAAATATAAAAAAGGAGAGTGTGAACTAATCGTAGGAATTGAAAAACGATGTGAAAAATGAAAGTTTGAATGCTGTAAAAATATTTCATTAAAATGCTTTCTAATTTAATTTTGTGGGAAATATCTGATATTTGGATATCAGTTTGATTGCAAAGATGTTCCTCCCAGCGTGGGAATGAACATTTTTTTTAAGTAGGAAATAAAAATCTTATGGTTTCTTTCCCCCCAAAAAATCATAAAAAGATTAAAATGAAATCTGCTATGCATTTTTTAACGTATCATGTCAGAACCTCATTTCTTGAACGGTCAAGCACCACGTGCTCGAGCGAGTTAAATTATATTTTTGTTCGTTTTAATTGTTTCATTGAGTGAGTCACTTTAGTATTGAAAACGACCCAAAACACTTTGTCTCGCATTTATTGCTTTAAAAAAATATCACATTTCCTATTTATTTCATTTCATAATAGCGTGCTCAAAATGATATTTTTCTAGATTTTATTTATTGTAGTCATTAACTTGTTTTTTTTAAAATCAGAGCTTTTGTAAGCGCAATGGCAACTCGTTATTAAAAGTTGATTTTTTTGAGATGCTCGTGGAGATAATATTTTTTTTTCGCCTATGGATTTTTGTTGACGCCAAAAACCTCTACCCAAAAAACAACATCATGTTCTGATATGATAATTAATTCGGAAAAATACATTGGAAGGATCTACAGGACAAGTAGTCCTAGTCCTGAGGATATTCAATAATTGTAATTATTCAATATTATTGTAATTTTGATTGCAAAATATTGCAATTATCCGATATAATTACAATATTTTGATTGAAATAATATTGAATAAGCAAGTCGTGATGAATTATGCCACTTATCCAAAGATAATTACGATTAAAAATTATCACCCCAAAATTTGATATTTGAAACTACTTTATTTTTCCTTAAATAGCTAAGATAAATCTCCAAAATACAACATTTCCTAGATTTGTTTCTATAATCTCGTAAATTGTCCCTAATATCTTGCCCATCTGATATACTATTATGTCTATTCGCCTCTACTTGGTGTATTTCCTTATTTATTTTATCAAACTGCATTTAAGTTCTCTGAAAATGCCACCTTAGTCGTCAGATCAAAACTCAAAAGAATATATACACAAAGAATTATTAAAATAAGTAAACACAATATTAATAAAAATGAATTAGAAGAAAAAAAATCATCTATAACAAATTTAATGTTGTCATATGAGGACCTTATTATTTTAAGGCATTGTTTGACTTAATTTATTTAAGTCATTAGCCAATTTAAATAGGTTTGAAAAAATTATATAACTATCAGAATACACAAGCCTCGATACATGAGATTCGAGTATATCGTGGACATTCCTTCCAATTGTAACTTTTTGTTAGTAAAAAGTCGTCCAGTGAGACAACCATCTTTATAATTTTCAAGTAACCCTAAAAGCGACCAATTGATGCCTTAAAAGCGATAAATCGCCAATTTTCTGCCCAATCATTTTGTGGCTTCAAAAAACTTAAACCAATACAACATGATAAAAACATTTTAATTGCAACAAAAAAAAATTGTAAAAATGTTGTCATTGACTTGAATTAAATTTCCATTTTTAAAAGATTTTTTGGCGATAAATCGCCAAATATGATAACCCTCTGCACATTTTTCTAATAACCCTAAAAGTGAAAAATGGATGCCTTAAAAGCAATAAATCGCCAATTGGTTACCTAGGCATTTTGAGACTACAAAAGCCTTAAACCAAAACAAAATCATATTCTCACATCAATAAAAAAATCAAACTGAAAACGGAAATTTTATCCCGAAAGAGAAATACTGAAAGTACAATTTTAAAAAATCTAATTCATTTTACACTCAGTTATTAAAAAACTATTCAGGAGGATTCACAATATCCATCTAAGTATTAAATGAATGAAATATGACGATATTTATTAATTTGTACACTTTTTTGAATATTTGCACCAATATTTTATGAGATAAAATTTTCGTTTCGTTTTGATTTATAAATAAAAAAAAAACTTTTGTTTATTTTTAAAATACTTATCAAGAAACAGTTATAAAAATTCTTATTTCAAAATATTAATTTTTGGTAACGTATATAGCTATATTTCATTAATAATCATAAATGTTTTAACACTTCTGTAAGCTACTGTGTGCTTACGATTTAATTGGTATCTCTATTTAATTAACATATTAAATTAATGGCTTTATTTTAAAATCTCCATTGCAGGTATTAATATTTTTTTCACTGAAAAATTACTCGTCATAAAAGTAGCTAGAATTACGTAACAAATATTAGCGGAACAATGATAGAAATTACAAGAGTTAAAGAATTTTGAATAATAAAACATGCAATGATGAAATAAATTGATAAAAAAATATCTAATTCCACCAAATGATAAAATAACATTATGAATTTTTTGAAAATTAGATGTAAATATTGTAAATAGTTTATTTGTATTAAGGTATTTGGAAAAGCATTACGCATCACAGATAAAAAAGCTGTTAGGGAATTTTCGACAGATCTCCATATTTGACTAATTTGGCAATGTAGGTGAGTTGGTGACATAATGAGGTCACTAACGGTTTTTACTACGCTAAAATGTGTAGTAGAAGTCAATAAATAAAGATTTGTTCCTAAGGAATGTTGTGGAAATTTCCACACTTGTCCGCAACGTCACACATTTTCTGCGTTTGCCCTACCAACTTTAGTGGGACGTTATTTAAGGTGCAGCATGAGGAGAAGAATCAGAATCAGTTCGGAGAACGAGCTACGTTAGGTTTCTGAGCTTAAGTGAACGTCTTTTCTTTTTGGTGTGCATCCAATAGCTTTGCTGTTACTATTAATTAGAAGATTAAATTTTTTAATTCGCTGTGTATTTGTAGCTTGTGTTTTGTTTATTTAACATACGTTTCCCAGACAATAAAGTCTACATTTTATTTACCTCTTCACATCATTCTTGTGAGAATTTTCGTAACAATACATTTATTATAATTTTCTTTTCAAAAAAAATTTACATTTACATCAATCATAAAAATAATTTTATGTTTAAAACTTATTAATAAAAATATCACTGAAAATATAAATTTAAAAAAATTATAAACAAAAATAAATAACAATATCTTGAAAGATAAATTAAGACACTTATATCTCTCTCAAAAATAGGTTTATTAGAAATAAAGAGTGGTTTCACTCAATTATTTGCTGCTCTTCAATTCATTATTTTTAAATGTCTGGCTATTTTAGACTGCAAATTTTGAAAATAGCATGAGCGTCTACCTATGCTTCTCTAAGATAATATAACTTCTTGTTATAACTAAGCAGTGTCTTTCCAAAAATTAGTGTTCTAAAGGTGTTTTTTTTTCTGCATATGGAAAGTTGATACTTACATAGAGTCATTCGATCCATTGGAACGGGATCCTTCCTCACACACTCTTTGAACACCCCCCTGAAGCACTCTTTATCGCATTGGACGCATCCAAAGAGAACTGAAAGCAAAATATCACGTGATAAGAGAACACAATATTTAAAGTAAAATTGCGTCGATTTTACATAATTCAACTTATTTATGCCGTCCTGTTTATAAAGAGGAGTTCAGTTTAGCTACATTAACTACCCGTTGTAAAGCAACACTACACATATGGATGGACATCATAATTTTAAACAGCGATCAGATGACGAGGACGACACCGGAGATAGCCATATTCATAGACAGAAGAACCATCTAAGAAATAATTCAAAAAATTGATTCTTTAGGTACAGGAAATTCTATTTCTGAATTTTCCTTTTCGGTACTTTCAATTTTTTTAATAACTTGCTTCTATAAATTAAAATAAGAACTTTAGCCCCTTTTTCAGATATAATCTTATATATAATTTGTATTTTTCAAATTATTAATTATCTCATGAATTAAAACTATTTTATTCTTCGTAACCTTGAAAACCGATAAAAATTAATTGATTTTTCATTAAGTAAATTTCCATTTTTGTTTTATTGATTGAAGTAACGATATTCTTCACAATTGCTTGAAGACTAATAAACAATTAATGAATTTTTCAATAAATATACTTCTACTTTCATCTTTCAGTTCAAAGTAATGATATTCTTTACAACTCCTTGAAGACCAATGAGTAATACACTTCCCCTATCATCTTACTATTTAAACTAATGATATTCTTTATAATTGCTTGGGGATCAATGAAGAATTAATTATTATCAATAAAGAAATTTCTTATAGTTAGAAATTTATAACAAAGAAATTATTTTTATCAATCAAGAAACTCTATTTAAAGTCATATATTTTTCTTTACAACAGCTTGAAGATCTAAGTTCAATTAATTATCTCTTCAATTAATACATTTCCGCTTTCATTGTACTGTTTAATATAATTATGTTCTTTATAATTTCTTGGAGATCAATGGAATATTAGATATTTTTTATCAATAAAGAAATTCTATTTAAAACAATACATTTTTTTATAACTCCTTGAAGACCAATGAAAAATCATTTAATTTATCAAGGAATTAACTTTTGTTTTCATCTTACTGCTTAAGAAAAAGATAAGATTTTCGAGTTATCAAAATTAAGACACTCTTTCTATTAGGCTTAGTTTAGTTCTTATATTAACGTAGAGCTATTTTGGTACGGACCCCGTAATTTTGAACCGCAATTAGATGACGAGGACGATATATGAGCTGGAACCTCTTCTCCACACCACACCAGCGTTTGGCCCAGAAGGATTTAATGTCCAAAAGATTCCCCTTACGTGACAGTTCTTTGGTGGAATCGCGGTATCAAACCTGGACCCTACGGTTCAAAAGCTGAGGCCTTACTATCAGGCCACCGTGGTCAAATTTCTATTTGTGCATTAGCTTAAAAAACATTTCTTCCAAAATATTCATAAGAGTAAGAATTTAAAGTAAAAAAGAAAGAGATACTAAAGCCTCTTGTGCATAAAAGATAAGAAAGAGAGAGAGAAACTAATTTACCTGTAACCGCAATCAAAATCAAGTACTTCATGTTGCCAGATGAGTCTCGAGCCAATACTACTTAGCTGAACTGAGAGAGTAAATAAGATTGCCCGAGCAGCATAATTTATAGGCACTTTTATCATTTTCATCCTGGGACTAGCTGATAATTCATTAATCTTTGCATATTGAAACTCATCGGAAAGCACTTGTGATTATATAACCTTATCGTGTTACTCTGAAATTCAAACACCTGCTTTAAAAGCAAATAAATATTTTAGATTTTTAATCTATTATTAGAGTGATTCATGTCAATGATATTGATGGAAAAAAAATTAACTTATACATTTGCTGACAGCTTTATTGACGAAAGTTTTTTTCATTAGTTAAAATTTTCTTCAAAGAGATTCAGAAAGTTTGAGCGATTTATAAAATAAAAACTAATTTTTCTTGAACATTTAAAAGCTCAGTAATTTTTGTTCGTTTCATAAACACGAACCTTTTATTTACTATCACGAAATCAATGGTTTTGCTTTAATCCATTCAGATATGATTACTTACTTATGGATTCTTTAGACGATAAACATACTTTTTCACAATATAACAATAGTTCAAGGATATTACAAAATAACTTATTATGTCCTATTTAACCCTTTTTAAGTCTGTAGTAATTATCTTACCACTACCTTAAAATATTTTGAAAATATTGTAGCTCCTAAACTAACTAGAAACGGACAAAAGTGTCAAGTTCAACATCAATGTTACTGGTAATTTACATTGTATCTGGTTTTTCTACCACTTATTTCATGTGTAATTAATAAATTTTAAATTATGAAATAACTAATAATAAATAGTTTTACAAAAATCATATTTACTTGTGAAATTATTTATATTTCATAATTTTATATTGAATAAGTTAGTAAAATGTCATTGCTAGTTTGGGACGGTGGAAAATATGTAGTTTGTAATAAACTGCAAACACAACAACAAAATTTTAACAAAAACACTTTTTTTGGTCATAAATAAGCTCCTTTTTTCCAAATATAACGTAAAATGAAAATTTTGAAAGTAAACAGCTTGTGCCCGTTAAAGGGTTAAAATACTTTCTAGTAGAAATTAATCAATGGAGTGAAATAAGAGTTCACATATGCCTATGAAAGACATAGAATTTTGAAGCACTGCTAAAAGTAGACCAGGACTCCCCCAAAATTTTTCTTCATTCTCTAATGAATATATTTGTATATCAATAACCGCATGCAGTTAACGAACAATAATTACTAAATAGAGACTTATCGTGTTATCAATAGCAACTTATAACTGAAATGTATTTAAAACAGAAACATCAGAGCGTCGAATATGTGTTTCAAACCCACTTTCAGTAGTTGATATTGTTGTTTCTTATGGCACTTGCCATGGACAAGCCCTTTTACGTAGTCAGCGATTTAAGCCTAATTAGCGTCTCCTGTTTTGTAGTAGCGTCCACTAGAGCCAAGAGTACGACATTTGCTTCTCACTCATCCCATTCGTTTGCACAGCCCCTTTTTACAGGGGAGCACATTCACTCACCTTATAGATAGAACATAGAAGAACAACCATTTCCGAACCGGGAAGCTTAGATTACTGGGAAGACGTCCCACCCCTACTTCAAGATGCCGGAAAACACACTTTCTAAACGATTTAAACTAAAATTTGACAACGAACTACAATTGTCATCACAAAATCGCATATTCTATATATTTAAGTCTTGTTTGTTATCATGTTTCAAGATTGTAAAATGCAGGTGGACAGGCGGTCATTATCGTAAGGGATTTGGTTCAGAATTTAGGGCATACCCATAAATAAGATGTTAAATATATATCCAAAGTCTCTTTCATGTAGATCCTTTCTACTGAGCATCTATCTAGTGGGTATTGTTTAAAATTTGTCAGAAATCTTCGAATTTGGTATAAAGGATTTACACTAAATTTCTTTCTTCTATTTCAAATCGTTTCAAATTATAGTTCCATAGTCAAATATGCATAATTAAAAAAAAGATTTTTTTAATACTCGGGAAGTCTAAAATTGAGAAATTGGTAAAAATTATGAATTCGATTTTTTTTGACAATTTTATTACTTTTTCTAGAAATACATTGTATAATAGAGAGTTAAAATGTACAGGGAACCGTCACATGCATTATTTTAGTATGTGTCTTTTTGATCGCTAAAATACCCAAGAAATTTGACATAGCCTTTTTTTTTCTCGATTTCATTTTAAGTACTGATCCGTTTTCTTACCGAAAACTTTGAAATATTTATATATTTGCTGACTTTTATAAATTGTTTTCCAAAATTCATCTTCCAAAGTTTTTCATTGTCTATATATAAAATTTAGTTTCATTCCATTTTTTAGTTTTAGGAACAAATGGCGTGAATGAGAGTAACTGTCATATAACCAAATTTATTTTTTATTTCAAATTAGTTTTTGTTTTATACCAAAGATTTACCCATATATAATAATACAATAACTTTTTTATCATGTCAGAACATAATGTTATGTACGGGATGGTCCTTAGGACGGAACTACAGTTCCCGGCAGTGTTGCTGTTTCGGTAATACAGTCATTCTGCCCTCGTGAGTGAAATGCGTGTGCCTTCGGGCGGGTCATACAGTCTGGCATGACTTACTTATAATGGGTTGGTGTACTACCTTTGCATTGAATGCTGCATTGTTTTAGGAAATATAAATATTTTAAGTGTTTATTTTGTAATTCATTAATATTTGCTAATTTATTCCTTTATGTATATTTCGTGTAAAATCGTTTATTTTCATTAATTTATTTTTGGTATGCGGCAATGTTTCTAGACTATTTTTTTTTCTGTTTATTTAACAATCACAAATAAATACATTCTAAATATGAAGTTTTATGACTCATCAGAGTTTGAAAGGGGAAATTTTATACAAATAACGATGTTGAAATTTTGGAAATTCTTTCACTTTGTATATTTCATATTCTTCTCAATATGTCTTTGAAATATTACTTGAGTTTTATGGCAATTTTTAATACCAAAGAAACCCGCAGCATTAACAAAAAATATACCAATATTTTCTCAGATTTCTGTATGAAATCGGAGAAAAAAAATTTGAGAAAATCCCACGTTTCACTTTATCAAGTAACCTTCGTTTAGA
>JAOUZG010000367.1:163236-176293 GCA_026289955.1 Argiope argentata
AATTTTTGAAGTTATAAAAGTATTTTCGAATTCAAGTTTTATTTTTGTATATTTTAATGATAAATTTTATTTTGAAGTCAAACAGTCATCATTAAATTCTATTTTTTTAAAAAAAAAATTATATTTTGAGTATTTATGGGAAAAATAACATTTTAAAAAGATTTTTTACATTCATTTTTCGATTATTTTACTATATAAATTAAAATCGAATAAAACATTTTTTCTTCTTCAGATTTAATTTTACTTGACTGTTATCTTATTATAAAATATAAGATAATAGTCATGTAAAATTAAATTCTGAAGAAAAAAATGTTTCATTCGATTTTAATTAAATAATAAAATAATCGAAAATTAAATTAAAAAATCTTTTTAAAATCTTGTTTCTCGCATAAAAACTTAAAAATTCTTTAAAGGAATTTTATTCGATTCTAATGTTCCTAAACTAAATTGGGTTTTCAATGGCTAATATTACAAATTTAACCTCTAAATTTGTAAAAAATATTTATAAATTATAGAAATAAATTCCAAGTGTATATTTTAAAAAGCCCTATTGCTTTTTTAATCTGTGAAACATATTGATTACTTTACCATCTAGATATTTAAAATGAAAGAATAACTTCGGCAATAAAGATCTATGATTAATTTTAAAATGAAGTTCAACATAACAAAAAAAAAGATTGTGGGACATATGGCACTACGCTTGTACTGATAAACTGATATATAAATGTATATCAGATATTGAGGAATGAGATTTCAAACGCAAGTAAACGGCTTCTGTTATTGATTTCGGTTCGGAAATTTCCAGTCGTATCAACTGGTTGCAAGAATGAAGGTCCTGTTTTTGTTAGCTTTTGGAGGTAATAATAGTTTTCTTAAGTCCTTTGCTTCGGGTAATTAATAAGTTAATATAAAAAAAATTTCTTCATTTTTTAGTAAATATATGAAATAATGCATATATTATTATTTACAAAGCAATATTTCTGTTTATCTTTTAATGTTAAATACATACATATTTTGTCTTTACTTCCTATCTCTAAAGGTCACATCTGCTTTTTTTATGTTTAGTAATTAAATTAATTTCTTCGGATCTTTTAATACTTAAATATAAACTTTTTTCTTTATTATTTTTATTAATTATAGGAAGCAATATTAATATTATTACTCAACTAGCAATAACTCCGTTTATTATTCAACATAGAAAATCTTTTTCATCATTATTTCTTATATATAAAATCCAAAACGATATCTTTGTAGAGAGAAATTAAATTAATTTTCCAACTAAATTTCAATGTATTAATATAAATAATTTTCCTCCATTCTTTTTAGCAAATATATGGAGCAATGTTTACATTATAACTTACACAGTAATATCACGATTTATATTTCAACGTGAAAAGTCTTTTTGCTGATTTTTGGTTTCCACACAAAAATTATTACTTCCTATATATAAAGGCCATAGCTTTTCTCAGTGACTGAACATGCGTGCGTGCGTCCGTGAGTGTATGTGTTTGTGCGCATGAATGAGTGCGAATATGCACGTATGTGTAACTCCATATGTATATATACGCTATATTACATTATTCAACAGGCCAAAAGAAAATAATAAAAAATTCGAGAAAAATATCGTTGATATTGCCATATTCATGTAGAGTTTTAATTAATGGTCATTACCATTCAACTATTGAGCGCACCCAGACTTTAATTTAGTTTTATTGTATTGTAAGAGATGGCACCATGGGTTCTACTAATCCAGAGCGCTAAGTCACGTGACTTTTGGTTTTAGTAAAAAGTGAGCTATTGGATTCGTTTTGGTTTAAAACTTTGGTACTTCGTCTTATGGGTGTGTTTGTCATTTATGCTCTCTGATTGACCCAAACAGCTCCCATCCTGTATCTCCTTCCTGATTGGCACTAGCCTCAATGTCTCCCAGTAAGCCAATGGTTTACCGCATTTGCTCCTTAGCACTGCCTGAGTGCACATCCCTCAGCTCACTTGCCAGTTTTCATCGAAGATAGTTATGCTAGATATTAACTGCCATGCCACTAATCATTTACCATTATCGGGGATAAGCCCCAAACGTGGCTAGGCACCCCGTCAACCCAAAACATTTGCATTCGTTTTGGTTCTCGAGAAAGAGGAGGGTTCTTCGTCCCCGGTAACGATGAGATTGATAATGCTTAAACGATCGGATTAATAATTATGAGTCCTTTCCTTTCAGTTTTGTTTGAGTCAGCGTGGTGTGAGTACTCGTGCTTCAGTAATGAATTCTCCAGGTGTGCCTCAAGTAATTTCAATGACATTGCCAAGATATACCACTCGTGTAAGTATAAATTGTATTTATAATATTAATAAAACCACTAAAAACTCTTGATAAGGAAATACATAAAAAAAATCTACTATCTCAAAATTCAAGTAATCAGGTAAGAATATTATTATTTTTTTTCATTATTGTCATTATTTGTCTGAATTAATTTTAGTCCTTAAACAGTTAAAACTAATTTGAAACAATCACAAGATTTTTTTATCAATCAATATCTGTCGTCTCTCTCTCTCTCTTTATATATATATATATATATATATATATAAAGATATATATATATATATATATATATATATATATTTAATTTTAAAATATATTTTTAATTTTTTAATTTTTCCAGCTGGCAAACAAAGTTTTGGAACTCGACACATTTTGAATTTTGACATTTGAAATAACAGCTATGATGACATAGTTCTATGTGAACCTTTTAAAAACGCATCTGCTATAAAGAAGCATACATAATAATAATGCAATATTGGTAAAAGTTGGTAAAAAAATTCCTTATTCGATATTTTCCAGTGGCCCATTATATTTATTTTATGCCCGTAAATTTCGGAGACACCAAAACAACATCATGTTCTTTCATGATATTATAAACATTTCAAAAGGTTCTTCGGTTTGTTACAAAATGGATTTTATTCCTTAATTCTCGTTTCAACAGATATTTATTAATATATTTATTTAATATAAAGTGATTGTTTTATTCTTCTGAAGCTGAAAATCTTCTGAATCTTCTTCGCTTTATTCTTGAAGCGCATATTGAAATGCTTCTATTAAAACAAATGCAAATGCCTTTTATCATTTATATAGATGAAAATATTTAGAAGGTAATTATCTTTTCATCCATTGATTCCATTTAAATTGAAATCCATATAGAAGACGCTATCCAGCAATGAATTGGAGATGCCGTAATATTTGTAATAAATGATTTTGGAAGTATATTAGAATTTAAAAGCATAAAATGCTAACAGGATTGGCAATTTAAAAAAACCTGATAGTTCCATTGCACCAATTAAAGTAAGTATTGCCGACTTCCTGGCTAACGGGTAGTGCGTTTTCGCTGTGATCAGGGCCTCCGGATTTTCAGTCCCGGTTCGGGCATGGTTATTCTTCTGTGCTCTATTTCTACGGTTTGTGAAAGTATGCCCCCCCCTATAAAAGGGGCTGTGCAAGCGAATGTGATGAGTGAGTAACAAACGTCGTACTCTTAAGGTTACTGCAAAACAAGAGACGCTGATTAGGCTTAAATCGCTGACTATCTAGGAGAGTTTTTCCATGGGAAGTGCCATAGAAAAAACAACAAAGTAAATATTAGGAGTGCATTTACTTTAAAATTATGTCGAATAAAAATAGATATATTTAGAACATCTACTTTTCTATCGTATAATAATTTATTTATAAAATATGATTATATTTCACTAGAATATATCTTTCTTTATTACTACACATTTTTTTTACATCATGGTCCAAATTCCTTGCTTTTGTTTATGAATCTTCTCTTTAGCGTATTAGAATATTGCATATTTTGTACTGAATATCTTTTTTTATTTAATAACCATTAAATATTCACTTCTTAATTGAGGGATGCATGGAAAAAGCTTTATTTAACACATCTTGTCTTTTATTGTTACTGGATTGACTTTTTTTGTTTTCCGGATTTTTCTTCCTTTAGAAAATTCGAATTTGACCTGTGCGAACTTGTAGTTATTTTTTGACTGAGCGTTTTAACAATAAAAATTCTTTTGGTAAACTTCCATTCATTAAAATGGAGCTTCTCACTAAAACAATTTTAATATTCCAAAGACTATTAACATTAATCAAACTATCTGATATTGATAACATATAAAGCAGTAGGATTATATATTTCAGCTGTGACCTCAAATTCGCCATAGACAACTGACATTAGAATTTGAATTACTATTGCCACTGTAATGACTGTAGACTCTATGTGAAAACAATTTTTCCAATTTCTTCGGGTATAAATGATCATGCTTCAGAAATTCATCCTAAAAGAAGAGTGTGTATTGTTGTTAAATTGGTCTGGTTTGTGTGCTGTGGTGAGGTTCTAAGCGATTGAAACAATGAATTATTCCACCAGTAGAAACGAAACACAAATACCAAAAATACAGCCAAGAAGTTCACAAAAATTACACATGTAAAAAAATCAACTTAAACAGAGAAAATCTCTAAAGAAGCTGCAGTAACAGCTCTCAGTGATAACATCTCGATAACACACTCCATGTACCCAACTTCAGAAAAGGAATAAGCAGATCACTTAAAATCATCCAATTAATGTAGAATTAAAAACAACATGAGATTTAAAATTTATGACATCGAGAATTTGTATTACATTTTCTATACTCTCCGGAAGAATCTACAGATCTCGATTCTTACCAGAAATAGGAAAAAACTCTTTTATGTTCCAAAAACTTTATTTTTATTTGCTTATTTTTGGCCGAAGTTGCTAAATTTGTAGCTAATATAAGAGGAAATTGAATCTTTAATTTAATTCACAATTTAGAAATACCATGAATTTCTTTCCGTCATGACGAGACTATCATGCCACAGAAGTAGTTTTAGAAATTAACAACAATGCAAACTGAAATATCCCATATTACAACCCACTAGAAGTGTCTTACATCCTAGTGATAACAGCACAATGAGATGTGACATGAAGGATACTAATACTTGATTAGGCCTCTTGTCACAAACTTTCCATCTTATGAATGTGGTATTCTGTCTTTCATCGGATTACCCTTATGAAAATACTGTTGATAAACATTTTAAATGAGCATCATATTGTTACAAGCGGGCGAAAGCCGCTGAAACACACGAAGGGAGAGCGATTGGCATCGTCATCGAAGAGCTTGGTTCCAGCCGGGTTGGTTTGGCGAAAGAAATAGTCTGGTAGCAGCTGTATCGCTCGCGGTGATTTCTGAAGCTTGACGTCTCCCTCTCCCAGCTATATAAGGGACGGGCAACATCAATCGGCATATCCTCTCTCTCGGGAGAGAAGCGTCTCGATGGAGAAGCGGATACTTTTCCTGCTTGTTATTAGAAAGCTGTGTTTACGTTTGCTGTTAACGTTGTATTATCGAGCTCACTGCGATTTACTGTTTACTGTGCTATACGATAGCTGTTTTGTAGTCTGTTTTTATTGTGCGTAACCCTTGCATTTACACTGTAAGTGACTGTTGACTGCTGAATTGTTTTTATCTGAAATTTTACTTTCTCAAGTCATCCTCTAAATATCTGTAAATAGCTGTAAATAAGTTATTTGGTGCTGCCCTCAAGTAAAGTCCATTCAATCCGAACCCAACACGCTAAAAACGTAAAAATATAGTTCACAAAAAACTTTGTAATCTCAAAACTTCTGTATAATGGTTATCGAAATATATGTGTAAGACAAATTAAAGCGAAAATGAAATTTACAATTGAAGTAAGCGTTGGTAGATACAAATTTCTTGTAAAGATTGTAGCTTGTTATAAAATTCACACCACATTTCAAAAAAAAAAATTCTAACAGTTAGTGTAGCGTTGAAGTGTCGCTGCTTCCAGGTCCCTAGAAAAGGGCATTATACTATGAATGGTGGAAAAAACATTCCCAGTTTCATTTTTGATGATAGAAGGGTCTGTACTCAAATGCTATTTGGAACATGGAGAAAGCATTAAACTCAATGATACTTCAACACGGTATTGTTGTTTCAAAATCTCTCGAGGGTCTCCACAGTAACAACCCTTAACTAATATAATATTTTTATGAATTTTGAGTAAATTAAATGTAAATATTGTAAATATGTGTGGATTTTTGCTTAAATACTGTACATATTTGTAACTAATTTAATTGTAAAAAATTAAATCTAACGGAATCAGACATCAGCGAGCAAAGAACGTTCTAAGGGAATTTACAACAGACGATCGCCATATTTGGCAATATAGGTGCATTGGCGACATAATGAGATCGTTAACGGATTTTAATTCACTCTAAAATTTGTAGTAGAAGCTAAGAAATAAAGATTTATTCTTGGAGAATAATGGAGAAATGTCTAGACCCGTCCGGAAAGAACGCGCCCTATCTAGGTTTGCCCCACCCACATCCGTGGGACGCTATTTCATACACGCCTTTTTAATACACGGAGTTCGGAAGACAAGCTACGTGTGGGTTTGGCTTATCTTGAGAGAGCGTCTTTTCTCTTGTTGCCGTGCGAATCTATAACTACTCTGTTATTTGAAATTAGCGGATCAAGTAGAGTTAATTCGCTGCGAATTTTGTAGCTTGTGTGGCGTATATTTCATACGCTTTTTCAAAAACAATAAAGTCTGCATCTTCGTTTTCCTTCTTGTGGGAGAATTATTATTCGTTACAATAAGATTAAGAAGACTCACAAATAGGTAATAAAATTTCACTTTTAAATATTCAGATATCCATTAACGATTCCGATATCTCTATGCATTGCTACCGCGTTTTCGAACCCTTAATCAATTAATAAGTTGTTAAAAGTTCATTTGAGATAAGAAAAATAGATTACAATCTTCGGCAAATCAGCATTTCACGCACTTATGGCACTTTTCTTATATGATAGGATCAGTTAATCAATGTTAACGCTTATAGTCTATAAGTGTTAATCCACAAATATATTGTTATTAAATTGTTAATGTATTGTCATTTTTTATTACACAAATGTATTGTTATTTATAGGATGTAAACAAAGAATTTTTACTTAATAGAACTTGTGTTTAGATGCCTTATCCTCATTTATATGTTTTCTTTAAAGGTGACAACCTAAAGGACCAGGCCAAATGCGTTTACTCTGCTGCTCTTTCCTGCGATACGGGATTCATACCAGAGGCCTTCAAATACATAAATGCTGTGAATTACGCCTGCAAAAAGGGCGACGAATGTATGTTGATTTCCGAATAGTTTGTTAAGATGTTCTCTTATGAATATAACTTATATCATAAAGAGAATATTTATCTATATTATTTTTGAGAATTCTTTTTTTAATAGTTTAATTGCTTTATTTAAAATAAGTTGATAAAAGCGGAATTTTAAATAATTTTATTTAATCACCATTAGACTTAACGAATGTATCATTTTTAAGCCAAGTTAGTAAAAATATTAAGTGAATATTAGGAAAAGGAATTATGAAATTAGGAATTCGGCCTGAAGACTTTCTCAAACATATCCTCAGGCAGGAATTCAAACAAGGGATATTTTCTGTGAGGGGTCTGACTTTCGTCCAACAATACTGACTCCTCGTGACCGCAAGAGTGGCAATTTTTTTTAAAAAAAATCGTTTTGCTTATAATGACTTAATATTTTGACTAGTTTGGTTACCTTCATCTGTGTTTCGGTAGTAGCAGTGTTAGCATACTCTAAATACAATTGTATCTTTTTTAGTTTGATTCAAAAATAATTTTTTTTAGTTTGATTCAGAAGTATTTTTAATTTGAAATTTACTGATGTTTATGCTTTGATTTTTTTTTTCTTTTGAATTTTTCGGAAATATATTCAAGATAAGCAATTAAAAATAATAAAACTTATTTGTATAATGAATTGATCTAGCCTTACCATATTGAATCTCTTAAAAAACAGGTTTAAAATATCTCTAAATTTTTATTTGAGTGTGCGAATGCCTTCTGACATTTAGTTACATAAACAACAGTGTCCATGGATTATTTTATAGTTCATAGTTTAATGGGGGAGATGAGTTTGCATAGTCAAAGCTAGAAATTATCATTATTAGAAATTAGTGTTGCTTATCTTGATATTCTCGGATAAATGCATGTACAGACAAATGACCAATTCGTTAGCGCATTTGGTTTAAAATTAGATCCAAATCTTTACTTTATATGTTAAATTTGCACTCTAAATTTCATTCATCTTGCATTTGAAAGTTTATAATTGTATAATTGTGCTCACTTATACTTGGATTGATTAAGAGGTGTACTCATTTCATTTAAATCGATAGGAACCTCCTGATTTGAAACTAAATTTCACCCATCTTGATTAAAGTAATTTTGAGTTCTTGTAATTCATGTATACAGTACAGAAAAGGTATAATTCCAAAAATACCTTTTTTTTAATCAAGGGAGCCTGAGAATAAGAGATTCATAAAAATATCAAAGTCGTCATTTTTTGGTGGTTACAATAATTTTTATTTTGTTTACTTGTGTAAGAGAAGGTAACAGTGGATTTAATTACTTCCTGAAAGCCATAAAATCGTAAAAATTTATTATAACAACGAAGCAAAATTTATGAGTTAGAAAAACCTATATCGAACAAACTTAAAGGTGAAATTTATAATATAATTGCGACATCAAATTCTTTTTACCCCCCCCCCCCACACCAATACATTTTTTGAAACACGTCACTTGTCGTTAAATCGTAGATATGAGGAATATAGGTCACTTGAATATTCCATATATTCCATAGATATGTAAATTGTAAAGAATTTATTGTTGTCATTTTTGAATAATAGATAACATATATAACTTTGAAAGTTAGATAACTTCCATATATATAATAGATAACATATATAACTATGGAATAATTGGAATACAGGTTACTCGAATATTCCAATTATTCCATAGATATGTAAATTATTAAAGATTTATTATTGTCATTTTTTGAAAAATAGATGACAAATTGTAAATTAATCAAAAATACATCTTTAAATTAATTAAAAAAATAATTCCAAACAAAACTAATTAAAGCGGCTCTGCATATGGAGAGCACTAATGTTGCTTCTACTAAAACGCAGATGAACTTTACCAAATTAGTTAGAATATTAAATTAATATAAGAAAATAGAGTTAAAAAAAATTAAAAAGAGTTTAGGAAGCAGGGCTGAAGAATTTCTCAAGTTTCCGCCTCAAGTAGGGACTCAGACAAGAAATTTATTCCTGTGAAAGTTCTGATTTCCGTCCAAAAATATTGACTTCTCGTGACTACAAAATTTCTATAAATTGGGAGCCCAAATATAAACCAATGGCATAAAAAAAGACAACAAATTATACAGCAAAATTAGCATCTCCAAATCACAAAAATTCTTCTTGCTGGATTTCTTTCTTTTTTTTTTATTCTATTTGCTTACACTGAAGTGATAAAAGTCATGGGATAGTAATATGCAAATATACAGATGGCAGTAGTATAGCAGCGAAAAAGAATAAATGCGCAGTTCGTTTTCGAGAGCTTTCATTTGTGTTCAAGTTATTCATGTGAACAGGTTTTTCGTGATTTATGGCGGCACGACGAGAATTAACAGCCTTTGAACGTGGAATGTTAGTTGGAGCTAGACGCATGGATTATTCCATTGCGGATATCGTTAGTGAATTCAACATTCCGAGAGCCACAGTATCAAGAGTGTGCCGAGAGTATGAAATTTCAGGCATCCCATCCCATCATGGACAGCGCAGTGGGCGACCACCTGCACTTAACGACCGAGACCGCCGACGTCTGTGTAGAATGGTCAGTGTTAATAGACAAGCAACACTTCGTCAAATAACTGCAGGAATCAATGTGGGACGTACTAGGGACATGTTCGATAGGACTGTGCTGCGAAATGTGTCTTCCTTGGGCTATGACAGCAGAAGACCGACTCGAGTGCCTTTACTGACAGCACGACATCGCCTGCAGCGACTCTCCTGGGCTCATGAGCATATCGACTGGTCCCTAGACCAGTGGAAAACCGTGGCATGGTCAGATGAGTCACGGTTTCAGTTGCTACGAGCTGATGGTAGAGTTCGAGTGTGGCGCAGACCCCACGAAGCCATGGACCCAAACTGTCAGCAAGGCACTGTTCAAGTTGGTGGTGGCTGCATAATGGTGTGGGCTGTTTTTACATGGCATGCACTCGGTCCTCTGGTGCAACTGAACCGATCATTGACTGGAAATGGTTAAGCTGCTTGCAGATCACTTTCAGCCATTCATGGACTTCACGTACCCACACAATGATGGGATTTTTATAGATGACAATGCGCCATGTCACCGGGCCAGAACTGTTCGCGATAGGTTTGAAGAACATTCCGGACGTTTCCAGCGCATGATCTGGCCCGATATGAATCCCATCGAGCATTTATGGGACATCATCGAAAGGTCCGTTCGTGCCCAAACTCCTACACCATCCACACTTTCACAGTTATGGACGTCTATACAGACAGCAAGGCTCAATATTCATGCAGAGGACTTCCAACGACTTGTGGACTACATGACACGTCGATTTGTCGAACTTCGCCGTGCAAAAGGAGGACCGACACGATATTAACAGTCATCCCATGATTTTTGTTACTTCAATGTATATTAACTTAATATTATTACGAAATTGCATATATTAAGAACTTTTTAAAGAACATTAAATTATTTGGTTCTGTGTTTTATTTCATGTATTTGACTTATGATGGCACTATTCTATAAAATATAATGTTTAATTTATTATAGGAGGAATACCATTCAACATTTTTAAAAGAATATATTTTATTTATTTCATTATTTGGAAAGGCATCATGGCCACTAAATCGTAAATGTGACGAATCTAGGTCTAGGTGATAGGTTGAGATCACCTAGATTCGTCTAGGTAAACGAACGAATCTAGGTGATCTCAACCTATTAAATAAGAAAGTAGTGTAACGAACAATTCCTTTTATTTGGAATCATATATATTACACTAAATCAACTGGTTATCATCTAGGTTAATATTATTTACAAGTTTCACCAATAGTTGAGAATTAAGATGAAATAGTGCCTCAATCGAAATGAAGAATAGACACAAAATAAAAACGCTGACAGGCTATTAATGCAAACGGTCGCCCCAGAAGGCAGTTCCAGATATCTTCCAATCTTTAGTGGGTGGATCTAGACACAGAAACCCGAATCATATGGAGCTTCTCACAAGAATCAGGAACAATTTGGAACATTGACGTTTCTTCGACTCCACATTCGACGTCTCTTACTGCTCTCCTTCCTCTCTAACAAAACAGCATTTTATTCCCGCCAAATCTCTTCCTCTGATTTTCTCATTGGTGAACTTTAATTCCTTATCACCTAATAGGTGCTCATCAATGCTTCCTCACTTATCTCCATTCGATCACGATAATGTGCCAATGATTCATCTTTTCAGCTGGCTAGAATGCCTGCTAATAATATTTAATTCAAAGCTAACACCTGCTGAAGTCCATCTGACGTCGACGATTAATGACAGCAGTTGTTAATGATTGATCATTTCTAGAAGATGTGAGAAGTCCCTTCATAATTGAAAAAGTTTAACAGCTGGTTGTTTTAAAGTTCTCCTCTCTTGAAGATATGAGGGATCGCTTTGAAGCGACAAAACACACATATGTGGACCTTTATCTCGATACAGTTAATGACCACACAGTATGACTCTACTGGGGAGGAGGATTCCCATATGGTAGTCCGGAAGCAATTAGCTATGTGTGGGGTTACGGGGGACATTACATCCGACCGGAAGGCCAATTACCCTTGAGGGAGAAAGGAGAAACGTTACAGTTCCCTAGAGATAAGGGCCTTGTAAAAGATTTATTGTTGGCTATTTTTGAAAAACTGATAACAAATAATATATATGTATTTAAAGTTAGTTAAGTTAGCAGATCTATGTTTTCTACGTACTCAATCGCACCATTTTGAAGATGAGCATATGAACATCCGGTTCGTTTTCGAGGTCTTCACTATCTTTTCGCATGAAAGTTTACACTCATTTGCCATTGAAAAATCAATGAACATGTTGGTTTTCTTCCAAACTTTTAAACAGTCATAATTTCAGAAAACTCCTATTTTTTCTTTGCTCTAAATAAGGACAATTCATATTGAATGATATTCAAATCGTTTGACGCGTGGCGGCTGTGGCCTGGTGGTCAGGTGTCGATTCGGGAGCAGTAGGGTTCCAGATTAGAATCCACCCAAAACTCGTTGTGTAAGGGGATATGTTGAGCATTAAATTCATCAAGATCGAATGTACTCCCGCTGGTGTGGTATGGAGATGGAGGGGCCAGCTCCGTCCTCGCCGTCTGGACACGTTTAAAAGTTATGAAGCCAAAAACAATCCTAGGGTTGCTATACAATGGGCCGTTAATAAAACTAAACTAATCGTCTGATGTTTTTTGTCGAATAGAACGTTGGGCGTAGAGCTTCAAATATTTGGTTGGGAAGTAGACCCACACAAGAAATGGTGCTTCAAGATTATACTAAAAATTAATTGGAATGTCAAAATTTCTTTTCTGTCATTCATCTGCATACTATTGCGTAAAGATATTTTTATACAAATTCAAAATTAAAAAAAAGTTTTATTAGTTTTAATTTTGTTTTAGCAATTTATTGAGATTTAGTAAACATGTTTTGCGCACCCGACATTTAAGAGCTCCAATTAAATTTTTTATCATTTAATAATTTTTAGATTATGAGAGATTCAGACACTGTTTCGGAAATTCTGTAAATGGATCGAATTGCCAAAATCCATACAGGGAAATCATGAAAGACAAAAGAACCCCTAACGAACAACTGGAAGGAATGAAAGAGGCTTGCAAGTAAGTGAATATCAACATAGACTCGATTATAGATTGAAACCTCAATCAATAATCATTGCACATATGCATGAAATAAAAAAGGAATTTTTAAGAGCAAAAAATAATATATGATTCCCAAAATTATTTCTTTTAAAATATGGCCTTACATGAATTAAAATTTGGATTTTTTTAAATTAAAATATGGACTTTCATGAATTAA
>JAOUZG010000367.1:176303-181303 GCA_026289955.1 Argiope argentata
TAAAATTTGGATTTTTTTAAATTAAAATATGGACTTTCATGAATTAACATGTGTACTTTCTTAAATTAAAATATGGCCTTTCAAGAATTAAAAGGCGGACTTTCGTAAATTAAAATGTCGTCTTTCAGGAAATAAAACGCGGCCTTTCATAAATTAAAATGTGAAATTTCGTAAATTAAAAAAAAAATGAAATGAAATCCGCTACGCATGTTTCAATGTATCATGTCAGAACATCATTTCTTGAATGGCCAAGCATCACGTGCTCGTGCAAGTCAAATAATATTTTCATTCATTTTAATTGTTTCATCGAATGAGTCCCTTTAATATTGCAAAACAATCCAAAAAACTTTGTTTCGCATTGATTGTTTAAAAAAATATCACATTTCCTATTTATTTCATTTCGTATAATCACGTGCTCAAAATAACATTTCTTCTAGGTTTTGTTTGAGTTAGTCATTAACTTATTTTTTTAAGGCGACCAGGGTCCTTTATAATGATTTTTTGCAATTTTTACCTCAGCAATTTGAAATTTTACAGGCATTGAGAGTAACACTATACGAGATGACAGCCAAAAGTTTAAAGCATTAAATTAATTTATTTTTGAGTAAGGGGGATTATTATCATTTAAGAATAGAAGCTGTAATAAAAATTCAAATAACTGGAAAATTGACAAGTGATACCATTGCTTCATTTCATAAAATATCTTATTATTCATATGCAAGGTTTTTTTTCTATTTTTAACAATGATTATAACTTTTATTTCTTTTCCAGAAAAATCGACTGGTTCGGTCGTTGCTTGCAGGGAAACACTGAAGACTTCTGCGGTGGAATTAAGTCCGACTATTTCTATGACACTGTTCTGGAGAAAGTCCTCAACCTGAACAGGAAGCTCTGCACCGAAGTCGTTTTGCCGGCGGAAAGCAATCTTCATCAGCTGACCATTCTGGGAATCCCGAGGTTCCTTGACTCCGTCGTGGGAATCTTAACAGCTCCTTGAAGAATTGTACCAATCAAGGATAAAATAAATACTTTAAAATGAAGTCGGGTTTTTTTCCTATCATATCGTCAAATATTTGTACTTGAGATGATTTTATAACAAATTCATATTATCAAAAATTAGTTATCAGTAAATTTATGTATTTATATTACTAATTATAATAATAAAGGATGAATTACATTAAAGGCTTGATTAATCAATAATATAGCATAATAAATGATTGGCGATTTATCTCTTCGTTAGGAAGAAATTACCTGCTGAACACTTAATTTTACAAATGTATTAAGTTATAATAATCATTTTTATAACTCAAAATGCTATTAAATGAATTGTTGTGCCGTGTTCCGCTTTACAACAGAAGGAGGGGGCAGTAACTTCTGAGGGTATGGGATAGGTATACTACGTCCCGACAGAAGCCATTCGGATAAAACGATGAGCCACCGCAAAGTAACCCCAACCGAGCACGGAAATGCAGGTTAATCAGCATAATTTTCATAAAACTTAATTCAAAGAGCCAGATCGGAAAGAGATACGAATTTCAATTCTCAAAAATTGTCATCTTGTTTTCAAGTATAATAATTATCAAACATTTCAACAGTTATTAGAGGAACATAAAAATGTAAACAACGTTAACTAAGAAAATGCTGTTAAAAAGGAAAAGTATAAAACAACTATATACAAAATAAGCTCTTGGTAACCCAAAAGCAAATAACATATATACAAAATTTAGTTTCCATATACAATATAAACGTAAGAAAACTAATGTCAAAGCAAAGAGTCATTTCAATCGTACTCCACGGATTAACTTCTGAGGGTATGGACTCCTGAGCACCCTAGAGCAGAAGTCTGACTTCTAGCTCGCACATATCACAAATCCGTTTAACAGGGTTGACTTCATTCATGCATTTTATCCATAGATAATAATTTAGATCTGGAACAGAAAATGATCATCTCTGTCCTAGTATACCCAGTGGTGTTATTCTTGACATGAAGAAGTTTGTGATCACGACAGATTCAACAAGCGCCAGCCATACATTTGGAGAGTTTTCTGTTGGCAAGGTTCGAACTCCTGACTTAATGAATACGAGTCCACGCTTTACCACCAGGCTATTCTGGCATTAATTGAATTAAAGCAGTTAATTAGTATTTATTGAACTGTTAAGCTATTTCTTTCCATTATTCTTTCTTTCATAGTATTTTTCTTTTTTTTTTGAAAAATGATAAAGTTTTGGGCATATAAGAATTGAATCCCATATAGAGTTGCGCATTAGATCAAAGATTTTTAACTAAAGAGAGCCCATTTTTAAAAGCAAGATTAAAGTATGTAATATTATTAATAATAACAAAATAATGATACTCATGATTTTTAATTGCTTATTAAGGACATTTTAATAGTATCATAAAATGCTTTTTTGAATAAATATTTATTTTATATATATCATCATCGAAACATAGACGAGTTTCTTGATTTTGCTTGGACTTTTTTATTGAAACATTTCTAAAAACCCCATCACACCAAAGTATGTCACTTGGATTACAGAAATAATTATGCAACTTATTACATAAAGAAAAAGAAGAACATTTAACAGTCATAAAGCATTACAGATGTCAACAATAAATTCACAGAAATTTTTAAAGTCACTTCTGATAAGAACTAGTTAATGAAAATCTGGAGGCAAATTTATATCAATGCCCCTGAGAGCCAGTCTCAGGATTTGTTTGCCTTTGACAAACTTGTAAAATATAAGAAGCACATGTTCACTATTTTCCTCGCCACCAATATTACAATCACAGGAAGATGATGGAAACAAATTAAATTTGCATAAATAACTTTTAAAATTACCATGATCAATGAGAAATTGGCTTATTTTGTAATTAGTATAGAAATGATGGCACGCCAGTCCCTTAATAATGGATGGGAAAAATTTCTTTGCTAAGCTCCCTTTATTTGAAATGAGATATTGATGATTCCAAGACTCCATCATTTTTTTTCTCTTGTAAAAGGATTTAGAAATATTATCAACAACAACAATTTTGAGCTTAGCAGCGACCCGTTAGTTTCCATAAATGCCCGTGTGTTCACGAACAAATACAAAAACTATCGATATATAAATATGATATATCGTCATCGAATCATGGATGAATTTTATCATTTTAAGTGGATTAACTTAACAATATTACGAGCTCAAAAACTAGTTTCTGTCTGAATTTCAAAAAAAAGGCCCGTAAGCTAACAAGGGAACGCATAATCCAAGGATAAAAAGCTTCCCAAGGTCAATAATAAGATCTCCAAAACAGCTGCAGTATTAACGTTTTAAATTTCAAATATTAAGAAGGAAAGCAAGTGCATAAAGCATATCAGATTCAGTAATAAGCTTTTGTTACCCATCCTGGTCATAATTTCAGCTTTATGGGCAATAATTCCATTACTATTTTTCCAGGACACACAACTCTAATAACTTTACGTAGTTGACGAGTGTCCTTTGCATAAAATGATTTATCCTTTCTATTTCGTGGTCAGTAAATTAACAAGTAATATATAAAAAAATCAGGTTAATTTCTACATAGGTCAACAAAGAAAAAAATATTGTTTTAGTTACTTTTTATTAAATAATTACAAGTAATAAAATTAATGTATCAAAAAAATTATTGATTTTCGCAAGAACTGAACTTGCATTCTTCCCCTTCGCGTAAAACATTCTAAAAATCGCGCATTTTACCGATCGAGCTACTACCTGTTGATTTCCATTTTCGTTGCAACCTGCTAAAACATTATTTAAAGTATCAAAAATTAATAAATAAATGAATTAATTAATATTTGAAAAAACTGCATTAACATCAAAACTCCTCCACTACAGGTATAAAAAAATTATTTGAACTTGAATGGATGAAAAGCATGTATTTTATAAGTGATTGAAAATTTGAACAAGATACATATAGAGAGAGAGATTGAACTAATTGTAGGAATTGAAAAATATCGTCAATGTTTATGGTATTATTTTTCGACTCTAATTCATGTTAGCTAAAAATTAATTATGCCGAACCAGCACCTCCTAAATGCAGATTCTGTATTTAAGAGGTGTTGCCCAAATACATTTATGTTTTTTCGCCATGACTTTCCCAGACTGATGCATAATATTTATGTTATCCATGCCACTTTTGAGTGGGGTACCCGACTTTCCCCTGAGGTGGGTAATTGGCAAGGGGAAGGGGCCTTTTCGCTCAGGGAATTGCCGACAATAGTGAAGATGTCCAAGTCTGTCAACCTCGGCATTGTGACCCTTTTCCTCATTGCTTGATTGCACCATCATGCGCAAAGTGACCATCTTTAAAAAGCAACCTTCGTTTACACCATGTTTTCTGGACATTCAATTGACTATCTTTAAGTGTAAGGAAGGTTTCACTGTTTTATTATATTAACGTTTTAAGCATTATTTTCAGCACTTATTTGTACCAGTTCCTTTGTTGAATAAGTAGGTTCACCTGGATTTATGCTTGTGAACAAGTTAAATTAAATCTCTCATGCATAGCTTAATGATTTCCTAAGAAAGATATTCATAAATTTCATATTTTGTTAGACATGAATTTCGTATTATTTAAAAGCATCACATAGCTATGTTTATTTAATCGTTCACCACTTTAATTTATAGTGCATTACTTAAAGTTTGAAATTTAATTTTGAATCTAAAGTATTTAAACTTCTGTTTTCGATCAATAAAATGCGTGTTAATTCAAAAACATAAAAAAATGAAAGAAAACAGAATAGATTAATCGAAGGCTGAAGCTGTTATATTAATTGAGGAAGAAGTTGCATCAACGAAACGCAAGGTCAGTGATTTCAAATGTGCAGATTGAACTTAGAAAATCCATATTTTTCACATAATCAAATGTATACTGGATGCTAAAAGAGATGGACAGCCAAAAAATTTATTAGTTTTTACTGAAAACGGGAAAACTATATATATTGTCTACTCTAAAACACTTGAATAATAAAGCAAAAAAA
>JAOUZG010000367.1:183803-194952 GCA_026289955.1 Argiope argentata
CAAGCAGTGTAGCTTTAATCATGCTAAATCTACTACATAGGTATAAAATAGTCTTTTTTAAAAATTAAATACAAGAGATCTTTTAATTTCAACTTCACTGCAAAGTTCGCTTAGTCATAATTTTTAGAACACTAGGGGTGTAGTGTTTCAGCTCATGGAACATCCACAAAATAAAAACTATAAGAATAATCTTCAAGAAATTTAATTTTTTGCTTAAACAATGTTTGATTTCAATTTGATTATGCTTGTGTGCATGGCTATAATAAATACGGTGAAAGGCCAAAATTTAAAAAAAACCTTTTAAGTTCCAAAAAAAAAAAAAAACTTCCAAAATCTTCAAGCACACTAATATTGTGGGGCTTCGAAATAGTTCCAAACTTTGCCAGTTTGATAATTCCACGCTTATCTAACTTGAGGGATCGAAATTAGGTAGCATTCTTACATAGACCACTGCAGTACAAAGAGCATTTGGACAGTCAATTAAGACCAGCAGTTTAGGATCTGAATATGCAGTTCGCTATGCGACAGAGATGTAAAATATATGTAAAATGACCTTCAAGTAGATTGATTTGACCTTGACTGAACAGATGTTAAACTCGTTCTGGAGCAAACAGAATGGAATATACCTTTGGATTGTCACAAATTTATCGGAGACAATCACCAACACCAATTTTTTTTCTTTTTCTTTTGAAAACTTTTTAATTTTTTTTCAACTTTTTACTATATTTCTCCCTTTGAATTTGCCATTGAGGAAATTTCGCCTTGATAATTGAAATTTTAAATTTTAATACACCTTATATTAAAACTGCACTTATTCGAAAATATTCATGTCTTTCTGTAGACATCTTTTAACAGAATAATAATTATAAAATCAGCATATACTATCGCTAAATTGCGACATACATGGTTCAAAAATCGTTCAAAACGCTATTCAAAACCGACCATTAGTTCTAATCTACCAAATTCGGTATATAGTTTCTTCTGTGTAAAAAGATTTTAGTAGGCAAATATTTCGTTAGATTTTTACTGTTATTTAATTATTTCATATTTCAATTAGGTTTTTAACTAAATATTAATTTAAATTCAAACATTTTCCCTCAAAAACTGCGTTGACATTATTGATAGATCACATTATTGAAAACGTTAATTTTAACCATTTAAAAATTTAAAATAATGAGACTTGCGTTGATAATAATTTTACTGTCATTAATTATAATAATATTTTAGAAAGATTTTAATATATAATACATAAAAATGAATTTTTGTTAGTTCGTATTTTATTCGCTATCGTACAATTCATCAGATTGCAATAAAACTTTGCCAACTTATTAGGTTATAGGCATATTACAATTATTATACCCAAAATAAGAAAAAGAATAAATATCATTCATCCTTTTCCTTTTTTCATCATTTAATTTCAATTAATTCATTGGTAACAAGAAAATAAATATTATTTCTAACTAAACAAGGTAGCGATTCCAAATTTCAAACGATATTTTCAAAATTATTTCTTCTGCGGTGGCAACGTGCCAGTGTAACAGCTAATATTAAATAAAAATAGTTTTTTTCTTTATATTTAAGTTACAGTATTTTTACAAAAGTTTTGAGACAAGCAATTTTATATTTTTTATATTTATTTTCTATGAATAAGAATAAAACAAAAAAAAAATGAAATAAAACTTAAAGCTTTAGACAGTTGTGATATTTGGAATTACCGATTTGAATTCCCTTTCAATTTTTTTCAAATTATGAAGAAAAAAAACCTATTTTTTGGAATTTTAGAAAAAGAAGCTCATTTACTTCCGGCTAACAAAACTTCTAAGAATGAATTTTATAACAAAATGCAAACAAACAAAAGAAAATTGGATAATTTTTATTTCAAAAGAGCCTTTGAAGAGATTAAATACTTAATAATAAGTTTGAATGTGCAGTTATAACATATCTAATTCAACAAAAGAATTATTCTAATTACAACAGTTCTAATTACAAAATTAAAACAACAGTTTCAATATTATTTTAATTAGAAAAGAAAAGAATTACTAGTTATGAATATTCGGTTTGATTTCTACAACAGATAACAAATAATCAAAGATATCTGAAAATCAAAAATAACTGAAAGGGAGAAATTGCGAATTTTATAATTATTTAATACTAACCACATGATGTGATCAGCTATCTTACTTGAAAGAAATATTTATTACAATATATTTCAAATTCCTTATATATAACTTAATATTTAAAGTTAACTCGGCCAAATATTTCCATCGAAATGCTTTGCTCTATCTTTTTTCAAATAAGTTGTTATTTTAATATAATTTAAATTTTATAAGAATTTATTAGAACCAATCAAACAGTTTTTAATTTAACTTAGGCTATGTTATTCTAATAGACTTGCAACCGTTCTGTTTATGGTTTACATGATTGTTCATTAGTATTAAATCAAATGACATCAAATTTATATATGCAGATGTGACTGTCCAAAAAGATTGGTTAAAATATTGAGAAGGAAATTTATTTGGTTTACAATAATTGACAAATGAAAAGGTAAAAAGAAATTATTCTTAAACAAATTAAATATTAATATTTCTAATGGAAAAGGATTGTGCATATAAAATACAAAATTAGCAGTGCACCTGAAATTTTGCTACATTTTCTCCAAGTACATAACAGTCAGTAATTCAATAATAGCAATAAAAGCGCCAAATAGGAAACCCGTCCAAGTGCTACCAGAATCAAACAATAGAGTCACTTACAACCACGTGGGCCAAGTACTCCATTCTCGCCACTTTCACAATAAGAACGGATTCGTTGTAGTTGAGCATTGGATACGTTGAAAAGAGCGTTGTGACTCATTTATTTTAAAGACAATACTTGTAAACTATAGAATAAAAGTGCCTACAAAAATACAGATTTGGGTTTAATTGTTGTTGATATTTTTGTTTATTTTAAAGGATAGTTATTTCAAGATTTACATAAACCTACGTAAAGAATGTAAGTACTACTCTTTCTAATGATTTCTTAGTACTTAATACTACACTTTAAAAGAAATTGAGTTCTTTTTTCATGTAATAAACTGCAAAATGAAATTTTACGTAATATTTGGAGTTATTTTCTATTTTTTTTGCTTGACAAACATATACCTTTGAAACTCGGTAAATATTTCTAGAATGTAGTATTGTGCATTTCGATTAGAATGTGAAATTAATCAACATAATCAAAAAGTGTTAAAGAGTTTTATTTATTTATTTATTTATTTTGCAAATAATTGAATATGTCTTAAAAATTTAATTTTTTTTTTTTGTGAAATCTATTTTTTTTATTTTGATTGAAATGCTACATTAGTATAACTCTTCTTTGGGTATGCAAAATTATATCTTTAAAAATATATGCGTCTTTAAAAGACCAAACGATTAAGATTTCATTTAATTTTATCAGTTATAGAAACCGATTTGTTTCTCTCTTCTCTTATATTGTGATTACTAAAAGGTTTTCTTAATTTATCCGGTAAATTATAAGTAATATTATCTTATGCGATAAGGTATTTTAGCAGTAGACTTATGAATTAATTTTTAAAAAAATCTTTTTAAAGTAATCATAGAATGTGATACGATACAATTAAGGAATTAAATGCAGTGTCTAATTATACATTTTCATTTGTGCACAAATATAGCAACAATGTGTTTAAAGTATTTAAAACTTTTTTTCTGCCTAAAATTCACTTTTTTAAACCTTACTGAATATTATTAATAGACTTTTCTAAATTATGTTCTATATGTAGCTAATGAAATAAAAATTTAATTCAATCAATTTTCTAATTGGTTAATAACGTTTGAAAATAATCGTATACTGTCTTTTATAATACACACGCACATATAATATACTATCATGTATTAAAAATATAAAATTTTAATTTCTAGAACCTTAGAAAATAGTATAAGTTCCATTATAATACTTCATCTTTAGAAATATGAAACATTATTTCATACTATGGCAAGAATATCAACAAACACCTTCCTCATATATGCATTCAAAAATTAAATTGTCAATGTAATTTACAATCAATTTTTGGCCTTATTTGTAAGTAGAATAGAATTATTAATTAATTGATCGATTGATGGCAAATTATATGTCACTATACACTTAATAGATACAATTTTACATTGATATTAAAATGTGTTAAATAATTCTTATTCAAATAAACAGAAAAATAGCTCAGATTTTATTGGACTTCGTAAAAAAATTACTTGTTAATAATTAAATTCCTTTTAGTAAAAATTTAGTAATTTTTTTTTTAATTTAATTTTGTAAAAAAGTTTTTCATTTTTTCCCTTTAATCGTGCACTGCATAATTTTGGTACCTTAAGCATTCTGTTTTTATAGGTTCATTACCTGTCTACCTTCAGACTTTCGTAAATTATAAATTTTTAAAGCTATTACAAATTTCTAATTTTTCTTTTTTTTTCTTTTCGTCAAACTAAAAATAATTATTTAGGCTCAAAGAGTCTACAAAAATAGCATGAAACAAATGAGCATACATGAGTGAGGCATAAAACAAAGGATAAGATCAAAAATTTGCCATGAAAATTCAAATTTTATAAAAAAAATTTAGTGTGAATAGCAAATATTGAACAAGGGATATTTCCATTTTTTTCTCTTCTGTTACATTTAAAAATAAATTAAAATATTATTTCATCATCTGCAATATTTTATAAAAGATAATTAAATGCTAAAAGAGTGGATACTTTAAAATTTTCCTATAATTGCATTGTTGTTACCATTTTTTTTCTGTAATTGGATTATAAATGTTTAATATTTTAGTATAAATATTTTATATAAGATAATTAAGTTCTAAAAGAGTGGATACTTTAAAATTTAAATATTTTATAAAAGGTAATTAAGTGCCAAAATAGTGGATACTTTAAAATTTTCCTATAATTGCATTGTTGTTACTAATTTTTTTGTGTAAATGGATTATAAATGTTTAATATTTTAGTATAAATATTTTATATAAGATAATTAAGTGCTAAAAGAGTGGATACTTTAAAATTTAAATATTTTATATAAGGTAATTAAGTGCTAAAAGAAAGGATACTTAAAAAATTTCCTATAATTACACTGTTGTTACTAATTTTTTTCTGTAAATGGATTATAAATTTTTAGGATGAAGAAAATGATGAAAATAGTGATAAAAATCTTAGTTCTGCATGCTTCTTTTGCAATTATGTGCTCCGATGCCAAACCCACGTCTTTAAATCCTTTGGTAAGTAACAGAGAATTTAATGCTGGAATAAAGTATAAAGTAATAAAGAATACAAATTGCATAAAATAATCTAGTGCAAAAAATGAGAAAGCATGTGTAAAAAAGATATATAGAATTAAAAAAAGATGTATTAATATATCACACATTTCGAAAGTCTGAAATTAAGAATCTATTAAGGCAATAACATAAAGGACAATTTTAAATACAGATTTCTAATTTAGTTTCAGAATTTTTCTTTCACGCTTCCAAATTTTGAATCGAAAAGATATTTAAATCTCATTCGGTTGCTCCTTAGTTACACTTCACATTTTTTTCAACGAATCCCTTCTGGTACTTTTTGAAGATACCATGACTGATAAAAATATGACTAAGGAATAAAATACCTTTTAATCTGTGCGGGTTAATTTAACCAAAAATTCCTTTTTAATTGTTTCATTTATAGAGTAAGAATATTTTTTTCTGCCAGAGGTCTACGACTTTTTTCTTTAAAGCTTTTGAATAATAATAATAAAAGGATTAGAGTTTTTGAATAAGCTCTTGCATAAAAATTTGATTACAGTTTTTGAATAAGAAGAATGTTTCATTCAAATATAAAGTTTTGGGTGCGAGCTACGCAAGTTCATCGGATGTCATATTTCCAGTATGTCCCACGTCGGCTTTTGGGCTGTGTAATTTAATTCCTTTGTCAAATCTTTGTATCATTAGAAGAAAAAATTAAATCACTTAAAAATATTTGAATTTGTGAAATCGCTGAAAAGAAAAAAAATTTCAAGATAAATGTTCTTTTTTTTTTAGCACTGACACTTTTCTCGACCATTCTATGATAACCATTCCACATAAATATTTTTGACTAGTGTTATGAACTCATCTCTACACAAAAAAAGGGGATAAAGGAAAAGATCCTGCGTTCCTCAAAGGATAATGATAACAATAATAAATTATGAAAGGATTTATTTTCAAAACTGCTAGAATTAAGAGAATTGCCGAAAAGCGATATTTAGCACTATTCTAACCATACATGTCGTATTATTTTGATATCGTATGTTGTTCATCAGTTGTTGTGACTTATGACACTTTACAAACCATCTGAAAGTTATCTCTCAGCAATTTCAATCGAATAAACGTCTCTTTTTTAAAAAGTAATGCCAATTAGTACCAAGAGTACAACTAAAATACTCACGTATCATAACCCTTTTTTACGGGGCGGACTTCATTCATGGATTTCTTTCATAGATCGTAATTTAGACCTGAATCAGAGAACTATCATATCTGAACCAGTACCACAAAGGGTATTCGAAATGGTGGATTTTGTATCCGAAACTGATTTAAACGCTTGCCAGTCAACGCACACACGGAGAGTCTTTCGCTTGCGGGGAAGGAATACGAGGCCAAAGCCCTACAAACCAGGATATCTTGGCCTTTCGGCATCATCTTTTATTATGTTTCCATCTGGAATCAAAATTTGATGCATACATTGTACATGCACTCAAATATGAATACAGGCTGTTTCTAAACTCCATATACACATTGGGAAAGACTGTAGAAAACATTAATAAGAATCAGAATAACATAGTAAGGTTAAATCTCTAAGGAATAAGTGGCTCTGTCTAGATTTAGAGATCAGCGGATTTCTCTTTGTAACTAGCATCTGAGTGAAATATATATATATATATATATATATATATATATATATATATAGTGCCCTTGACTTAACTTTATATCTGTTTATCTATTAAAAGTGGTATTTGGCATTTGCTTTCAGATGGCATTTTTCTGTTGGTGTTTTCTACCTCCTCTCCAAGTTTGTACTTGGAGTTCAGAAACACTCTATATATCACATTACCTTGGATATTTCATGTGCTAGAAATTAGAATCCAAACACCACATCTTGAGGGAAACAAACGTGTTTCACTTGTGTTTCTGAGAGTCTTTCATTTCCCAGAGGTCAATCTAAGATTAAAAATGTAAATTCGAATTTAAAAAAAAGATTGATAAAAAATTTGAATTATTTATTCTGAATCTTTTGTAGCAATGTTATTTGCATAAATATTTGTGTTTTGTTTTTTAACTTTCAGCTCCACAGAAAAATGGACCCAGTATCATTAAAACAGATATTTCACGTTAAAAGCTATGAAGAAGGTAAATAATTCCTTTTTTTATGAATTAGTATTACATTAAGTTATACTATTTTTTTTAAATTTTTTCTTCAACTTTATCTTAGTTTGCTATTGTCATCTAGCTGTCCTGTAATAAATAATATTTTTGAAGGTTGTCAGTAAGAAATTGGATAATAATTTTGATGTCAGTCATGAGGTTTCCATCAAAATGCTATAATCCTCTCTGTACGCCATAGGGAATCTACCATAAGAAAGAGAGAATGGGTCGAACATCTTTTTTAATTAAAGGCATTTAATTTATATTTTTGACGTAGTTATATACATTCGTTGTGAATTATTATCACACATTACATTGAAAAATCAATTGTTAGCTGATTTAGATGCTATTTTATTGCTATAGAAAATGAAGATATAAATTTGTCTAATGAGGTCTTTATGGTTTTCATTTTTTTTAAAGTTTATTCTAAAGCTTTTGTCCTGAAAGACATCTTTTCTAACAAAAGTTTATATGGCTTTATTAAATCGGTATTTTTCGTATCAATGAACAGGCGATTTTGCTATACATCATATATTATCTTAGAAAAGACGTTTTCAAGACATGAAGTTTTTTAAATATGATTTAAAAATATTTGAAACTTTATATTCCAAACTATACACCTTCTAACATAATTTTACTTGAATCAGAAAAGTTTGTTTTTTCAATTGTCTGAACACAAAATAATACAATAACTACAATTCAAAGAATTCTAAGAAAAATAATTTTTCTGTATATATTTAACATTGTAGGAAACGAGATTATATGAAATATGCCCAGACAAACATCTAATATATAGATAGCACTGAAATTTAGATCAATATTTGTTAAGATTTTAACCCTCGTCTTATCTGTATTTTAGAATAGCTCAAAAATGAAAAAGATTTAAATCTATAAAATTTTTGTGCGAAATCTTTTAATGAGAATCTGTTTCGGGTTTTAGTTGTTGTTGTTTGAAAAAAAAAGTTAACTAAAACTCAAATTGGTTTTTCTTTGCTATACTACAAAACCAAAATTGTTCCATTTCGAGATTCTAAATTATCATTCCTACATTGATTTTTTTCCTTCGATTATAAAATCCACCAAGAAACTATCTATTGAGATTTTAACTAGTATATAAATGCAATAACTTAAAAATGAATGGACCTGAATGTTTGAAACTAGGTATGGTACTTTATAATTAGAATTGCAAATTTCAATGTCAAATTATACTTTTAATTTATCAGAAAAAATACATCTAAAATATACATTCTGAGTTATAGTGTCTGTTTACTAACCACATCCGAACGATTAATCGCCAAATATCTAATACTAAAAAGCTTTCTCATAACTATTGTTCACAAGTGGTACTCGGTTAATAATGCACAAATATATTTATTCAAGAGTACACTTATCAAAATATTTTTATCAAGACCAGGTGAAAAAAAACTTTTGATGGTTTTGAGCTAAAACGCTCATAAATAATCTCAATAAGATATTTGGTTCATGTCACACAGTCCATAATCACAAAACATTGAACAAAATTTCTTCAATTGATGTGATTTTACAATATTTGTGAGATATTACATTCACGAATGCACAAACAAGTAGAGCGATTATTTTAGAACGGATTCAGTTCATTTTTGAACTGGTTCAGTTTGACGGAATCAGTTTATCTACATTTCTAATTATTAAACTATGAATGCAATCTCATCTTTCTAGATATTTAAATTTTTGAATGATCCTACTTTGATGGACACTCTAACAAACTCTCCTTATTCATTTATTTTGTCTAAAACTTGATAGCTAGTTACATATTTTGTGTGAATAGCATAGGTTAATGCAAATTCCAAAAGGGGAACACTTAATTTTTAAACTTTTTATTTAAAAAAAAGTTGATTATGGGTTTTAGAAATTAGTTGTTAAATAAATGTGATTTCATTGCTATCATTTATTATTTCTTTGATCGTCATAAAAACTCATATTCTTCTGTTTATTTTCGTTTGCAGCTCTCGAATACGAAATCGTAGAAATACGAGAATTACCCAAGACCAATGAAGATATGAAGATTTTCCATTTGTCTGCCTTTGGAAAAGATATCTACTTAAATCTTCGTAGAAGCGAAGAGTTTGATAAAAGATTGAAGACAGCGAAAATGTTCACGGCTAAGAGTTCGGACAACGGTATTCTGTTTGAAGAAATATCTGTTGAGGTAAAAATTCAAAAGATTGTCTTAAAGATTCTTTATGTAACAGTTTAGTGAAATCCAACAATTTGATTAATTTTGTTAAGCTTATTTGTAAAATTTGTTGATCGCCTGAGTAAATCAGTCAGAGATTGAGATCCGATGAACTCTGTAATAAGTTTTATCCCTCATCCGTTGCATAAAAAAGTATATTTTGTGTAAGGCCGTGAATGGTTTCTTGGTTATAGCATGACATTGGCGTATTCTTATTGGCGATTAATCGGTAACATGAATTCGATTAATTTTCCAAAAATTGAATCTATCCTTTGGTCGTCTTCCGTTGCATAAAAATGTGTATAGTGTGTAAGGCCGTGAATGGTTTCGTGATTATAGCATGACATTGGTGTATGCTGTTTGGCGATTAATCGCTAATATAAATTCGATTAATCTCAGACATGCATTTAATATAGAGTTGAAGTGAAAAATGGCAAAAATCCTTTTTTTGTGTTTCCCCTGACTGATTGGAACCAAAATTTGGTACAGAATTTCAGCTGTGATCAAATGTTCTTCCCAATATCAAGTAAAGCGATTTTAAGATTTTAAAATATCTTCTTCTAGGACAAGCATCTGCTAAAATACATTTTCCTATTACCTATAAAAATAATATTGTAAAAGTATTAATTTTTTTTACAGGATAGTAATCCAGGAATAACATACCAAGATATTAATCTAATGGCAGTCGTTAATATTCATCAAGAAATGATCGGAGAATTCCAAATGGTAAATTTATAGCAATTTTAAATTCTTTTTTAATTACATTTTATTATATTATCAGAAATGTGATAATTCATTAAGAGTTCAGCAATAAATTTCAGATATTAAAAGAGTAACGGAATTTCTGTAATCTTAAATATTGCTGTCTTCCATTCATGTATGTTAAAAGTTCTTTTGAAATAGATTTAAAAGCATATGCACAGATGTTGTATATGTGTGTGGGGGGTTAATGATATTTTAAATACTAATTTCAATTCTAATCAATTTCTAAAGTTTTGTTGTAATTTAATACACAATAATTCTAAAATGTTTTATTATTTCCTGATCCCATTCCCCATTTTCTATTTAATAAATCTAATGACGTATTATAAAGACAATGCGTCATTGATGAATCCATCCCATGCTGACTGGATGAATAGTAAATCACTGGTGTAAATATTCTTTTAATGAATCCCAGCATTTTTCTTGTCTAGAGGTCAACATAAGGTCAATAGATGTAGGAATTCCTCTCAGAAATCTACACGTTTGTTATTAATTAGAATATCATAGTATACAATGCCAGATATAAATGTCATGCTCTTTTAGTTTTTGCCTTTTTTTTACCTTATAAACCTTCTTTTCCCGTTATACTGTGAGCCTCTCGAGAATGAATAAAAAAATCAACATTCAACATAGTCTCTTTATAATTATTGGCTATGACTCATATCTGCTCCAAATTAAAATAATGATGGGATTATAGTACATTTTAGTCGACAGGATTCAAGCCTGTGCGGGGAAATTTTCCATTGGGATTTCCCCGC
>JAOUZG010000367.1:195352-209417 GCA_026289955.1 Argiope argentata
TATAATCCCATCATTATTTTAATTTGAAGCAGATATGAGTCATAGCCAATTATTATAAAGAGACTATGTTGAATTTTGATTTTTTTTTAAATTCATTCTCGAGAGGCGGCACGACACAATGTAAAGATATGCAATAAATGTTTTATGCACTAATTTTTTTCAAAAAAATTATATATGCACATGTTTAATTGTTATTCTTATTAATTTAACCAATTTTTATAGCTGAAATAATAATATCATAAGAAGTCAATAACGAAGCTAACTGATAAATTTAAAATGTACAAATCGGCAAATAATAATAAATTCTTTTCCTCCCCTTTCTCAGGAAGGTACTATTGGCGATGATCTTATAGTGAAGCCTGTGCCAAAAAACGCTCTGGTTGCCAGAGACGAGTTTGCTGATGACAGTATTTCGGGAGATAAGCGCGAGGAAAGAAGTAACAACGATACCACATTTGAAGAATCCTCTTCTGCTGGAGGCGTTCTTCATATCGTATTCAAGAATCCAATGAAGATTAGAGATGCCTATCGAGGTATGAGTAAGATACTACTGATACTACTTTCTCAAAATCAGTTTTATGATTGGTTAATAATCAATAAGGTTTTCGAGTAATGTACTTATACTGTAATTAATCGTTTAACTTTCACAAAATTATGATACCGGCCCTAAACCCATTTGGATTAGAAATTCTATTTCATGTATCAAGAACTCTCGATAAAATAAAAGTGTCTAGATAAATTGAGGCATCTTTACAGCAAGATATCAGCTAGGTTCTTTACATCAATATTTCAGAGGATAAGGTGTCTCAGTAATTTATCATAAATCACTTTTCATTTTTAACTATGCATTTAACTAAAAACATAATTCTGAAAATAATTTATAAAGTAAATACAATATCTTGATACAAATGAACTGATGATATCGTTTAGAAATATACATCTTATACATTCATTTGCAATTGTATTCGAACAATTCTTCTCAAAAATATTTATTCCACTCTCAATATTGTTGAGATTCTGTCCTTACCAGATTTGCCTTTTATTCGTAAAAGACATCTACGCCTGAAAATCCTTTCGGTGAGACAGGAGAGAAAATCCCCCCCCCCTTTTCGCCAAGGATATTCAGCGCCAAATATGGTAACCCGATGTTGTCGATGGAGGATATCTTCCTCCGGGAGATAAGACGCAAGAGCTCGGGAATTTGGCGATTTTGAAAAGTGCACCAATGGGGTGATGTTCTCTACGGACTAACCATTCTTTCCTTCAATTCTGATTTTAAATCCATTTGATAATCCGGATGATTTTTACTTCTCTTGCTCTGAAGGACATGATGTTAAACATCGACAGTATTTTGCCAACTATTTGAAAGTTTTATACTGTTTGAATTTCGTTTATTGTGACGAGAATTTGACGACATATTGAGAATTTTGAAGATATATAATGTAGGCATTTTCCTCTTTTAAAGGGATTATAGATAGGCATTATCCTAGTCTTCAAGGAGGAAGGTCAGAGATTGACCACTTTGAGACAGGAGGCTAACCGCCTCGAAAAGGATGTCAGTTCATTGAATCAGCAGGTGTTATGGACGAATTTCGTAATAGACAGAAGTCAACCGAAACATATCCTGATGATAATGCTTCATTCAGTGATTTCAAATGGGCAGACTCCCACAAGAAGATCTTCATTCTTTTATTTTCCAAATGGCACTTCTCTAATACGGTGCTCAATTTATTGCATTTAAGTCTTTATCTTATCAATTTTCAAATAAAGGGGAAAAGTGGCATACTACTTCTTTTACATAAGGTCTAGTATCAGTTAGCATTTTCATTCTCATTACATTTTACGTTTTCTTGAAAAGTGAGATCAAATCATCGAGCTGGAACTGTTTACCAATAATCATCTAAAGTACTCTTCAACAAGGAAATGTAAATTCGCAGTTTTATGAAACGTAAGCATTACAGATAATTAGTAATACGGAAGAAAAGGTGGCAACGCAATATGGGAACAATGCACAATATGGATAAATAATTCCTCATATTCTGCTGCTTGGTCACAATATTTAATGATATTATATAAAATATTCTTCATATCATTCATGCAATTGTTTTTTTTTACTACTTGAATGAATCAATCCATAAGAATACCATATCAATGCGAAATTTTGAGTTAAAATTAAAATGCGGTCTGAAATAACACATCACTGACATACAGGTGAAAAAAATTGGGCTAAAAAGTATCTGATGAGGAAAATCGAAGGTCAAAAGGAACGCCGGAAATGAGCTTCTAGCTCCTCGCCTCAAGCCTTAATAAGATGGAATCGTCAAATGCGGTTGTCTCAGAATCCGTTGAGGAACGGTAAGTTCCAATCTCAGCTATTTTAAGCTGACTAAATTGACAAATAAACTAAATAGAATTGTGACTTAGTTTCAAAGTATGGGGGATGTAGATTGTCTTTTGAAACTCTTGGGAAAAAAATCTAATTAACTTTTATTCTTCCCCTTTTGGGAAATCCCAAGCAGACATTCTGATCGTAAAGAATAGAACACATTAATTTACTGTAATTTAACAATCAAAAGAATTAATCCGACAGTTGATTTCACCTATTTCGTATTCCTGGACCATGACAAACTTATACTTATTCAAACTTTCCAATTCAAGGAATAAGCCTTACAAACTTATTCCTTGCCATGTATAATATTTCTTTTACCAGCAATCTCTTTTTAATGATAGCTTTTTGGAACTTTTTGCATTTAGTGAGTGTACCATTTACGGTATTATTATAACTTACTGGTTGTTACTTTCAGTATCCTTAGATGATGCGTTTGAAAAGAGCAACAATTCTGCCAGAGACAGTCGTCGGAGCAAGAGACGTTCTCCCCTGGAGCAGGTATGGCCAGAGGTCCTCCTGCTAGTGGACTACGACACTTACGCTGAGCACGTCTACTATAACTTAACAGAAGCGCAAATCAGAAGATATTACGCCACTTTTCTGAATGGGGTAAGTAATTTTTATTCAGTACACTTGCATTCTTTTGAGTATCTTTTAACTTTCTGGCGGATGAAATCTTCTAAAAAAATACTCATCATTTCAAAGAATACGTCCTTGAGATTTAATTGTATTCTATATTTTAATCAAGACCGAAAAAAGCATTTTTAAATCATCCTCTGTTTATCTTTCTATCTATAATGGTAGTACAGCAGGCAACTCTTATATTAATCATTTTGGATGCAATTTAAAATGATCTATCTCCACATTCGAATGATGAATTCAACCAAAATGACTTTTAAATATTTCTCTTTTTTAGGAATGCAAAGATGACATTAAAAGAAGCCTTGCGACATTATTCTTGTAAATTCGTTTTACTTAGAAAAAATCAATACAATGTACAGAATCGAAACAAATTCAGATGTGTCTATTTTTTTAAGCTTTCTTTAAAAATGCTGTGGAGATTAAAATATGTTTTTAATGACCAAGTATTAATGAAGTGAACTTTAATATGAATAATGTTCATACGATACAACATGGTATTTTAAAAATCTTAGATTTCGGTCTTCGGAGGAGGCAATAGTCCTCTCATACATCCGCCTTTTTTTTTTTTGTTCAGTCATTTTTTTTCCACATCGTTTTCATTTGGATGTGGAATCCTTTTTCTTCGAATTACAAATTCAGTACCGCGACCACATTTTATCAAAAAGTTGAGCAACAGTTGGGAAATTTTTAACATACCAGCATCTCCCAACTTACTTTCCATGAATCTTTCAAAAAATCTTGTTGATGCTGCTGTTGTTGTTTAACAGGCCATACTGAAGCTGACAATATTCTTTGTTCATAGCTGTTAGATATATTATATTTTATTAAAATTTATTATATTGGACTCAATTACTTTATATAGGCTTTTACAATATTCGTGCTCTTTAGAGTATTAAAATTAAAGAAGCAATACAGCATTTGCGAGAATCCGGTTAAAGACTGTCCGGTTTCGGAATCAACTGGCTTAGTTTTCTTTTATCGTAATTAAATGGGGAAGGCAAGGCAATTTAGATGTTGTCACCTATTTTTCAAAAATTCAAAACTACAAGTTTCTATTCTTATTATTTGACCTTTTCATATCTGTGTAAGTGTATTTATCAATCGGAACTAAAATCAGTTTGAAACCATTTCCTTCAGAATTAGGTCCAAGATTTAACATTTTCTTTATGTTCCCCGTAAGTTAATTGAGAATTACAGAACTAGTGTTAAAATGCGCACAGTTTATATTCTTTAACTTACTTTTTCTCTGATAAATTCTTGAACGTACTGTGCAGTATATAAACTATTAGTGCAGTGTCTTTTATTATAATTCGACACGTTATCAGCAACTGCTCCTAAGATTCACCGAGACGCGCCCGCTTTCAAATTCTAAATACTTATTAGAAATTTAGCAAACAAAATACTTATTAGAAATTTAGTAAACAAAATACTTATTAGAAATCTAGTAAATAAACTACTTATTAGAAATTTAGTAAACAAAATACTTATTAGAAATTTAGTAAATAAACTACTTATTAGAAATCTAGTTAACAAAATATTTATTAGAAATTTAGTAAACTAAATACTTATTAGAAACTTAATAAACAAAAGTTTACTAAGCTTGAAATATAAGGAGGACTTAAAACTTAATAAAAAGGGGACATACTCAAAAGCGGCGGCAGGAATTTGCCGACGGGGAGGCAAGACAAATCCGACAGGGGAGAAAGTACAATATCTCTCATTTGGCTTCAAAATAGTTAGTTTTGCATTTAATTAAAGAAAATCGAGTATTATTTAGATTCTTTTTTTATTCAGATACTGGCCCTTCCTTTCATTGTTCATTGTACATTCGTAAAAAAAAATGTTATGCGATATGATGCGATATCTCATTCACTTGTCGGATACATTGCTAAAATAAGTGCAAATTATAAGTTAAATGAACGACTATTTAATTAAATGGCGGAAATCTGCAGACTTCTTCGACACTCGTCGCATTGAATTTATAGTCGATTGATCAAAAATTGTCAATAAATTAGCCTATCATCTTTGTCGGTTATATTGTTAAATGTAGTAAAAATTATAAGCTGGATGAATGATATTTGAATCAGATGTCTGGAAATCTGCTTCACATATGTCTTCGACATCCATTATTTTCGATTTTTAGGTCTATCAACAACTGTCTCTGAAAATACGGCATATTATTGATCTACCACCCAATGGAATATTTTGCCAAATATAGTCTAAACAATATAACCATTACTTGGATATTTCGATTGTTTACAATATATTAATTTCAAGGTGGTTTTTAAATAATCACATTGGATGATGCGCATCTCTCTGCAACCATCCTGAAATGGTGAACATTTTTGCCGACGAGCCCTGATATCGCCGCCTCTGTACATACTACATATTGCATAATACGTTTGGTATAAAAACTTTATCCCCTGGTATTGGTAGGCAAAGAAATGAGTTTATAGAATTCCGGCCTATCCAGCTGTTTCGTCACCCCGACTATCCGTCTGCCACATTAGGCTGGATGCTCTGAAGTGTATTGAATTATTATAGATATTGTTTAATTGATAACTGTCTGAATATTTAACTTCGGGCAGTTATCTAAGATTATATTGTCTACAGTTATATTTCAGGCAGTTTCAAATAGATTTATATCCTGTGGGCATTCCCTTCAATCACACAATTACTAATATGAAATATTATTTAAAGTAGCATTTATCTATTGCAGTTTAAAACTTCTATTTACCAAGTTTCTATTAAGTATTTAGTTTATTAAATTTCTAATAAGTAATTTGTTAACCAGATTTCTAATAAGTAGTTTATTTACTAAATTTCTAATTAGTATTTTATTTACTAAATTTCTAACAAGTATTTTGTTTACTAAATTCCAAATTAGTAGTTTCTTTGCTAAACTTCTAATATTTTGTTTACTAAATTTCTAATAAGCATTTTGTTTACTAGATTTCTAGTAAGTAGTTTTTTTACTGAATTTCTAATAGTAGCTTGTTTACTAAATTCCTAATTAGTAGTTTGTTTACTAAATTTCTAATAAGTATTTTATAAGAATATTTTTTCCTTCCAGGTTGATCTACGATTTAAGGCTTTCACGGATCCAAAGATCAGTTTGAGTTTAGCTGGAATTATCATTGCAAAAGTAAGCTCAAATAATTCTCTAATTTTAATATATGCAATCGATATGAAAATTTTACGATTAAAAAGATAACAATTTAAATTGTTTTCTAAGTTCCATTTAGAAGCAACATTAGATTAATTTCCTTCTCTCTCTCTCTCTCTCTCTGTATATATATATATATATATATATATATATATATATTCAAGCAGTTTTATAAAGAAATATATTCAAACATTAAAAATATTAAATGAAAAATACTCACAATTTTGTTTTAAAAAAAATCTTTTCAATTCAATCAGCTACCAAAAATAAAAGAAATTATAATTTCTGGCTACAAAGCTTAGCAGCATGATAAATTTTTATTCTTTATTCATCTGTCTAATTCCACTCCGATTTCATTGTGTCAGTTAGAAAAAGTTCCTAAAGAATTTTACTTTGCCGGTGTCCTGGCAAGGAGGTAGCGCGTCTTCTTCTTGATATGGGCCATCCAAGTTCGAGTCCCGGTCAGGTTGTCCTTCTGTGAGGGGTATGAATGTGCTCTCCTGTAAAAAGGGGCTTTACAAGCGAATGTGATGAGTGTGTAGCTAAGTGAAACTATTAGCCCAAGTTGGCGCTACTTTAAAAACAAGAGACGTTCATTCGAATTAAAATCACTGACGGTCGTCAGCGCACTTGTTCATGGCAAGGGCCATTAATAACAACAACAAATTTTTACTTTACGTAGTTCACTAAAAGATCCATCTACAAAATATCAGCATGAAAAAAATATATAGTGTTTTAAAATGTTTTAAAGAGTGTTTTATTTATTGAATACTGCTTTTTCCCTCTTTTTTATCTACTTAGTCTCAAGAGAACCAGTAAAACATTCACCATTCTTAATATTTTGTGGCTTATAGTTACATAAAAGGAAATTCTATAACCACACTGGCTTCTGCACCACGCCTAATTAAGTCTTTCGAATTAAAACTGATCGGTCGTTTCACCGCGAAAGCATTTCCGGCTGGAATTGAAACTACACGCCATCACTAACCACAGTATAACCCTTTCCGGCATAACTTTCCCACAGTATAATTCTATCCAGTATAACTTTTCCATTGTATAACACTTTCCGGCATAACTTTCCCACAGTATAATTCTATCCAGTATAACTTTCCCATTGTATAACCCTTTCCGGCATAACTTTCTCACAGTATAATTCTATCCAGTATAACTTTTCCACTGTATAACCCTTTCCGGTATAACTTTCCCAAGGTATAACCCATAAGTAGCCGAATTCCACTATGTCTGTGCCCACCAGGGTGGCACAAACCAAACACCATACCAAAAACATCTCTTTCTTTCCTGAGGTCCATCCCCCCTAGCGGGAAGAAAATGGTACAAAATTTTGATGAATCTACAGTTAAAATAAGGTCTCCGATAAAATAATTTTTGCTCAACTATTTTCATTGGGCCCTATAATTATCAATTTGCTTTTCGAGGTCGATATTTTGTTCTCTAATTAACTATGACTTAAATAACAAGACATCAGACACATTAGTTATCATTAATTTCAGTTACAGAGCGCTCTATATACACCATTCTATGATTAGATCACTCAATATTTTAATTAAGCCACTGAAAACCAGTTTCAATTCGATAAATATGAAAATTATTTGGCACATACTTGTTGCTAATTGTTGCATAAAAGCATTTAACCTTTCGCACAAGCGTAATGATGACGTCAGGAAAAAATCCCATGATTCCACAGCAACAGATGTAAGTTTTAGTTCAGTTTCAATTTGATTGAGGAAATACGTAAGAACGGAACCAAAGAGGATTGTATGCAATATAAAAAATTCTTTCACGTAGAATGAAATATGTAAATGCTTGTATATAATTGTATGTGCCTGTGTCCTCGTCCAGCAAATAAAAAAAATTATAGAAACGAGAAAGCCTGGATTAATGATTTCGATATTTATATGATATAATTCATGTTGGAATACCTCGATTCTTTTGATTTAGAAGTTACCGAAATGATAAGATAAGGGCAATTTTTCTATTACATTTCGATACATTTGAATTTGGCGACGAGATATCCCCAAAAGAGAATATGTATGGATCAGTATGAAAATCCTTTTTATATCGTAAATATTTCGTGAAATGCAATAATTACCCTTAAAATATATTACCTTCGTTTTACTTATTAATTTTTTAGGACGAAAACGCCGCACCATATTTGGAGAACAACAGACTACCAAGCCCATATGATTATTCATTTAACGCAGTTCAAACTCTAAGAGACTTGTCCTTCTATTTGTATTCTGCCAAAGGTCTTCCAGAATATGATTTGGCCCTTCTACTGACGGAATTGGACATGTGCAAGGAAGAAGAGAATGAATGGGTCGGAGATATAACAGGTATGATAAAACACACACAATGATATCCGCAATATAAAAGGACAACAGTGATGGTTGCCTCATAAGCCAGATAACATCCCACGGATACAAGTGTCACTTTTGCGTAATGGCTGTGTTACTACAAACTACAAACTCAATGTTTGTAACTCACCTCAACTACAAACTCTAATGTTGTGTGTTGTATTCTAACCATTCACCCACACAATTTTGTTTCTTCGAAACTATTTCCAAAGAATACATTTTTTTTTTATAAACAAGGAGATATCATTTAGCACGTTCTCTACGAAATGCAAATTATTTTTCATTCATTTTTTATAGTTTGATAATAATTATAAAAAATGAATGAAAAATAATTTGCATTCGTGAAATAATAATTCGATTATATATTGTTTACTTATAAAATTTGACTGATGATTACCATATTAGCATCATCCCCCATCCCACCCCAAGTCAAATTTGAATAATAGAAGCTCGAGCATTGTAACTTTAAATGCACCAATAACCAGAACATTATAACCTTACCAGTAGGAGATATGTGCCTCCATAAAAATAAAGGTAACTGGACCCCACAGCCTTAGTATAAACATACGGAAAGTAAAATCCAATCGTTACATTGGATCCTATATCTTAGATGTATATCAATAGATGTCAGAAATCAAATGTTGTCTTAAATAGGAATTAAGAGAAATTATTTTACAGTGACTTGACAGATGGTAAAAGTTTAAAAAGAAGAGTAATTTATGACTTTATTCCTAACTCAGAAATAAAAAAAAATCATACATTGATAGTCCAATTTATAACAGGACGAGATTTCATGCATATTCTCAGATTCGAGATAATTTTGGATTACTAATCTCTGAACTGATAAAAATCTGAAAGTTCCAAAATGGTGGTTTAAGTACAGTACGGATAATCTTAAAACACAAAAGGACATAATTTCAAAAATTCTCAGTTTTTTTTTATCAGCTATCTGAAAAAGTTTCAAAATGTGTGGATTTCTTTAGTTGTAGAGCAACAAGTAATGTTAAAAAAAATTATGTCAATTCCTACTTAGGTCCACAAAGAAAAATTTTATTTTAGTTACTTTTTATTATATAATTGATATAAACATATTTATTATATGATTGATATAAATAATTTATTTAAAAAAATTATTGATTTTTGCAAGAACTGAAATCGTATTCTTCACCTTCAGGTGAAACTTTCTGAAATCCTCGCATTTTACCGATTGAGCTACTGTCTGTTGATTTCAAATGCCATTACAAACTGCTAAAACTCTATTTAAAGTATTAAAAACTAATTACATTTAATTAATGAATTAATATTAAAAAAACTTTATTAACAGTGAATGTCATCCACTACAAGTTTACAAAAATTTACTTCAACTTCAAGGGATGAATGAAAAGTATTTTATTAACGATTGAAAATTTGAACAAGATATATATAGGGAGATATAGGGAGGTGTGAGCTAACTGTAGGAATTGAAAAATGGGAAGGAATATTGAGAATTTTGAGGATATTTCCTTTAAGTGGTGGGATGCTCCTCGTTTAGCATGATGATAGGTGACGGGAAGATGCCGCAGAAAATCAGAGATTAACCGGTTTGTGGCCGTGGACTAATCAACTCGAAGAGGATGACATTGACAGTTCGATGAATTTTCCAGTTTTATGTACAAGTTATGCTAAAGTAGCAGTCAACCACAACAAATTCAATCGATATTGCTTCATTCAATGATGACAGGGTGGTCGGTTGTACAAAGTAAGAAAAGAAAAAAAACTGGGTGTTAGGAACTGTTGTAATAAAGCTTATGTAAAATACAAATGAAGATCTATAGCAATTGTAATATTAAAAAGTACGAACGTATTAAAAAGAAGAAAAAGTAAACAAAAAAATGAAAGAAAAAAACATGCAGCATTTTAGATGAAATAATAAAAGAAAATTAAATCCGTGATCGCAAATTTCAAGTTATCATGTGAGAACATTATTATTATTTAAGTCAGTATCTGTCTTCATTTGTTTAAACCAGTTGAAACAATTTATTTAGTCAGTATTTTTTAAATCTGTCAGATAACCTAATTTTTTGAAAAGACACTTTTGATTGGAAAAGAGAACAATTATCTTATGTATCTGATGTTTAATTCAGCAACTCTATATGCGAAAAGTGCTTCGTTTAATAAAATTCAACTTTTCATGCCAATCTACTATGTATAAACAGGGTTCATAAATTAAGATAATAAGGTGCGATCAAGCCGATTTCGTTTCTCCGCTTGATAGATCAATTTACTTAGAAAAATTGTGCTGCCATCTATGTTGAGAAATGTAAACTTTTTGATATCGTAAAAATTTTAATTTTTGATAATAAATAGAAATTCAGTTTTTAAAATTCACTGATATTTCACTTTTAATATTCTGCTAAATCAATTAAAAGAAAAATTCATCTGAAAATTATTAGTTAATTCTAAATTAATTTAAAGAATTGTATTAAAAAATTTAAACAATATTTAGTTTTGTTCTGTAAGTTTAGCTTAATATTAAGTTTTTGCTGTGTACGTAAACTTGTATGCAGACTTATAAAGATTTTAAATAAATTAGAACAATTCTTTTTTTTTTCTTGTAGGCATAGCGTACTACCGGGGTGCTTGCTCTGTACGTGAATCTACAGGCAGGGTCATGAAGATCGCGATTGTGGAAGACAAAGGAGGATTCGATGGCATCATCGAAGCAACGCACGAGATTGGACATTTGTATGCCATCATTTATCTCTTCTTATAGGGTTAGTTAGGGAAGTGGAATGGGAAATTGTTGAATAAGTAATGGAGGGTCAAAAAAGATCGAAATGTTTCCTCACTCCAGTATATCAAGGACAAGTTACGAGTAAAACGATAGACAATAAAGTGTTACAATTAAAATCTTCAAAACATATGTGAACCCCAGTAGTTGTAAAATATGGTACAGGTAACATTAAGTAAGGAATTTAAAGTCAATGATTATTTTTCATCAATTTTAAAACTTCTCTATATTTACTTATTGCAACTATTAAGTTCTCAACATAAATTAAAAAATTAGACTATTGGTTGCTTATTCCCTTCACAGGAGACAAAAAGCATGTAAAATTATTTTAAAATATATTTTTTATTCATATTCATCATTATAAATCATTAAGCACCCGGGAAATGTATATGTATATTAAAATGTACCTATTTATACTTCACAAAACAATTAAAGGATATTGTGAGTCTTCTATAAAATGATGATATAAGTATTATTCATTCGGTGACAACAAATCCTGTCGATACCGCTACGTTCAGTGGTGGCGGGGTGGTCGGCTGTATACAAGATGGTATAAGTATTATTTCATTATTTTTTTTCCTTTTGCATAAAATGTAAGAAGAAAATCTCAAATGCAAATTTTTCTTATTTTAAAACTTCGTATATTTAGTCTGATGTTGAAGATAGGGCTTTAGAGGCAAAGAATTTGATTTGGTCTTCAATTTAATGTTAGATAAAGCAGAAAAAAATCGATATTTAGTAGGTGCGTTGTTTTGATGAGTGCAATGTCTCAATAAAGTAGTTTAACTCAATTAGAACCCTGGTAAGTTGTCGACCGGTTAAAAGGGAATCAAACAGAACCTGAAGTCATTGCAGTTTCATAAATGGCGATTTTCAGTATTTAGACCTATTTGGGGAACTAGAAATGCAGGCCGAAGATCTGGGCAAGGCCACAGACTTGCTGCAATGCCCAATGAAGACCATTATTTAACGCTAATGGCTCGGTGACACTCAAATATGGCTTACGGTTAGAAGGGAGCCAAACAGAAGCCGAAGTAACAGAAACCTTTGGAGTTTCATAAATTGCGATTTTCAATATCTAGACATATTTGGGGAACTGGAAATGCAGGCCGAAGATCAGGACAAGGCCGTAGCTTACTACAACGCCTTATGAAGACCATTATTAACGCTAACGGCTATGAGACACTGAAATATGAATGCCACTTTTCTTTGAAAATATCTTTGATCGGCTACTAGGATCACAGTTTCAAAATAAACTCTCCGAAACCACCTTCAAGGTGTAGATATGTATGCTCGCCGACCAATGGTGTGTTGTGTCACGTTAACAGAAAGGCACCGTCGAGCCCGCTGGGAGCAGGCAACGATGCAATATCTGAGAGACTGGCCATGCATCTCGGATAAATTGGGGTAAGATGTTCAGGCTAAACTGGCCGCGTTGACCCAGGTCAGCTCTGTGCGTATACAGTGGATTCTTTCACATGTCGGTATTCATGGAATTGATTTTGTCGATCGTAACTGTAAGAAGGTAAGAAGATTAAACTGGTTTGGAGGGTTTCACCTAAACATGACTGGTACGCCGCTGAGTGTCCCGGAATATCCCAGCGCAGCCCTTTCTGGAGCCTTGCCCAGAATGCCTTTATAGTCTAAGGACTGACTTTATTATAAGTTTAACCTTCAGTGGAAAAAGGAGAAGTTATGTACATTGCCACAGTTCGGCTATCGCATCCCCTTCTCATATCTTCGATTGTATTGGTGCCTCAGAGAGGCAAATGGACGAGAATGGGAGTATTTTTTTTCTTTTAGTGAGACATGGTCTCTTGTATTTGTCTTAGATGTTTAGGCCAAAGGGATTAGTAACAATAACAAGAAAATTGTTAAGAAGTTCTCCCTTTTGTTAGGTTTTTACGGTTTGATTTATGATAATTGCTTTCCTCTTGATAAATTAGATTGAATTAGAATCAGCAATTCAAGACGGTATATGACTATTGAAATAATAATAACCAATTGTTATAATATCCTTCAAGAGATTTTATCTTTTGTTGAATTAGGTTAGGCTCTCTTCATGATGGTGCTCCCCAGTTAGATAAGTTTGATGGCCCGGGAGCTGAGAGTTGCGGTTTTGATGAAGGTTTCCTCATGAGCTACGCGTTAAATACCGAGACCATGTTCCATTGGTCCGAATGCAGCTTAGAACAGATCAAGTACTTTTTAAAGTAAGACTACTTCCAATTACTTTTTCAGAAAAACCCATGTTCAGCTTGAAACTTTAAATTACTGAAAAGCTGCATAGATTTTATTGGTATTTTATATTTACAGTACCGAGGAAGCATCTTGTCTTCGCAACGAGCCCCAAACAAAGAATTCGTTAGGAAATGAACTACCTGGAGCAATGCTTTCTTTGGACGAGCAGTGCGAACGGAATTGGGCTATAAGAGCTTGTGCGGTAAGATTATGTGATAAATGCAACCTATAACATTTTATATAAAATCATTAACCGATTTCGATATATTAAAAGTGGTGGTGATTATTTTGTTACTATTGTTTCTTTTACATACAGACAATTCTATAAAATTTCTAGCTTCAGTGGCATCTTTACGAAAGAAAAACATCTAGCCAAATGCAGAAAATTTCAAGTTTTAGTTGCATCTTTACAGAAGAAAAGCACCTAGTCAAATGCAGAAAATTTCTAGTTTTATATACATCTTTACGGAACAAAAACACCT
>JAOUZG010000367.1:220078-236628 GCA_026289955.1 Argiope argentata
ATGTATAAAACTTTTATTTCAATTTTTCTAGCTAGCAAAGAAAATTTTGAAGCTCGACCGATTTTGAAATGATATAACAGCTATGATGTCATAGTTGTACACTAACCTTTCAAAAACGCATCTGCTTTCAAAAGAAGCATACATAATAATAAAGCAAAACTGGTAAAAGCAGGTCAACCTTTTAAAAACGCATTCGTTTTCAAGAAGGCATACATAATAATAATGTAATACTGGTAAAAAATATACATGCGGTTAAAAGATGGTGATGCATATTGCCATTTCTGCTTCTTTGCCCTAATATTGTTATTTATGCATTACCTACATGAATTTGGACATCAGTTATTCAAAAACTTCTAATGAAAACATCATGATGTTCTCACATCATAAAAAAACATTTATTTCTGTTTATTGATTTTTTTTCATGCACAAACTGAGAATTTCTGAAAGTGTTCTTAAAACTGAGCTCCGGCTTGTGATTTATATGTTAAGTTGTCAATTTCGCAAAAAAAAAAAATGGTTGTATCTTTCGCCAAGCTAAAGCAATAAATCACTTAATATTGCTTAATGTATCAATTTCTATTTCAGTATGTATTTCTTTAATTTATATAATTAAAAATAAATTATTTTCATTATAAAAGTGATTTTTTTTGCTTTAGAAATTGTTTATTATTGCAGATTTGTTGCTTAGGATTTAAAATTTACAAAAAAATGCCGAACAATCTTGCAATTAGAAATTTTCTCATACCCAGTCACACGCGACTTGAGATTTGCTGTGAGATAATTCTCTTCCGGCTCATTTTTCAACCAAATAATAATAATAAAATGGCAGAAAAACAAAATTCAGACTGTGACAAGACATAGACTATAAACAAGACAGTAAATGAAAGGCGAAAAAATTGCGCTTTCTTCTGATGGAGTTACGAAAGTGAAAACAATCGTCAATGATGTCTGATGACATACTTCGTAGCGACATGATGGGAAATATCCAAACTGTTTTACATATTTGGAAATATTTTCGCTTTTACGGCTGCATGTTTTTAGTTACAAGATTTTTGAAATTTTATTCCGGCAAGGAAAAAAGTTCTTTTAAATTTTATGCAAGTTAACAAGTAATTTGTTAACATTTTTATAAAAGTTTTGAATTAAAGGTAAATTTTTGAAATGAAAACACAGATGCGGCTTGTATAAGGATAACCTTATATTCGCAAATATCTAACGAAGAGCTGTCAACAGGATTTTACACTTTTTATCTTCTCATAAATAAAGTACTAGCAGTACCCGCACGGTTTTGCTCGTGGCATAGCATCTAAGAAGAAAAATTAGTTTTAAACTTAAATCTAGTCTCCATCAGAAGTGACATGGCCATGTTACGCAACATCAAACAAACAAACAAAAATATATTTAGAAATTATCAAAAAGCTACAAAACAATTTTTCTAGCACACATTCAGCAATATTTAGACTGTTTGTTACAAAGGTAAAAATATATGTCCGTAGAGAAACATATATGATCATTTCGTAAGAAAGAAATGTATGGCATATGCATACCTTTTTTTATTACCTTTACCTTTTTTTCGGCATAATGAGATTGGAATTGCTGTTTAAAATCAGGCGTAAAGAAAGAAATGTATGGCATATGCATACCTTTTTTTATTACCTTTACCTTTTTTTCGGCATAATGAGATTGGAATTGCTGTTTAAAATCAGACGTAAAGAAAGAAATGTATGGCATATGCATACCACAGCTCTAACTATTTGCACTTGCGCAGTTTAAGGTTCTCGGGCATGCGCTGATAAGTTCAAATCGCAGTGATTAAACTTTCCTTTTTATTTTGATATGACTTTAATGTACTAAAACCTTCCTCAATAAATGCTCTACAAGATGGTATAAATATCACCAATATCTGTAAACTGCATCTGGAATTTTTTAAGTTCTAAATACAGACGCTTTCAGGAGATTTCATTTTACACTATGTATAGATACAAGAGTAAGTGTTATAATCGTCAAAACATTCGACCAGGATATTTTAACGAATCTCTACATTTTGGAGCACCCTGAATCCTAAAAATTCATTTTGGGAATTGCATCTCATGCCACTCAAACTTGGACTATCATAACACAAGAATGTCTAGAGCTAGAACAATGAAATGTGGCATGCGACAGCAAAATTGTAGATTTTTATCAAATGTTGAGTAAATTCTAATTAGAGAAAAGCTGTCTCTTTGACTAGACGAGCCTAAGTGAATACGATAATCACAAAATGTTTAACAATATGTCGTGTTAAGTAACGAAGTGATGTTCAAGTAATATACCCTATTATTCAAAATTTCTTAGTTAAAGACTATATGTGTGCATGTTATTATCATGTCAGAACATGTTGTTGTTTTGGAGATGAGATTTTTGGCGTCAACAAAAATACGTAGGCGAAAAAAATTTAATCCGGAGTCGAAAAATAAAAATGTTATTATCTGCACGAGTATCTAAAAAAAATGGACTTTAAATAACGCATTGCCATTGCATTTACAAAAGCTCTGATTTAAAAAAAATAAGTTAATGACTGCAGCAAATAAAACCTAGAAAAATGCCATTTTGAGCACTTAATTATATGAAATGAAATAAATAGGAAATGCGATATTTTTTAAAAAAATAAATGCGGGACAAAGCTTTTTTTAATCGTTTGCAATACTAAAGTGACTCATTCAAATGAATAAAATTATAATTTAACTTGCACGAGCTCGTGGTGCTTGCCCACTCAAGAAATTATGTTCTCAAATGATACATTGAAATATCCATAGCGTATTTCGTTTTAATCTTTATATTTTAATTGGATGAATATTCAATTAGATGTCTAATTTTGTGGGATGACGTAGAGAGCATGCATCTAACTCAAGAGTTGTCCAACAAAACAGTCAAAAAATTTCACCAACTACTTTACAAAAAAAAAAAAAAAAAAAAAACGTGTTGAAGCGGTAATTAGGATCAAAGTACAGCGGCTTCCACTAGAGCTTAAAAAAAAGTTTTTTCTCTTTGGTTGTATACATCAGTTGTGCCGCTAAGTAGTCGTTCATATTTATTCTTCCAATAACGTCATATCTCCATTTACTGATATCAGCCAATGAAATATATATTTATAAAAAAAATTAGGCTTATGTTTGTATTAAAAGGATTGATGTTTACAATGATAGCACTATTTGTGCAACCTTTTCTGTTTTGATTATCAAGCTGATAATAAAAGAAATAAAAAAACTTAAACTTTCTGACTCGGCAAGTGCTATTTCAACATAAGTCGTTCTGTGCTTCTCATTAGGGGTTAAAGGTCAAGATATGAGATAGAAATTGGCAAGGAAACGATATGAAATAGTTTGCTAGAGCAATCAAGAAAGAGGAATGTTATACAAAATAATTTAACTCTGAAAGTGGGAAAAAATTCGAAGACACTAGTGAATAAGACGTAAGTAATAAATGAACATGAATTAAATCTAATAAATAAAATAATTATTAGTTTAATAATTTAACAAATAATTCCAAAAATAAATAATCAATTTAATAAAAAATATGTCCAGTATCTTGAACATTAAAATTGCACTATAAAATTTTCAAGTAAATTTATCTAACTAACGATTTTTTAGAGAATTATTTTTAGTTGTTTGATTACTATTCAAAAAATAAAATGTTTGAAAAATATTAAGAGTCTTAAAAATTATTCACTGATGATTCAAGGTTAAAAAGCATTTTATTTAAGTAAATACTTCAGAAATACACGTTTTTTTTTTCGTTTTGACTTCTAATTACCCAAAATATATTCGTACTATTGGCGATATCTTAACACCACATTAACAGAAAAATCAGAACTCCCTGCCCTAAAAAACATACTAAAAACCTTTGAATTAGCTGAATTTTTCTATATATTAAATCATTTCGAAATTTTATCTAATTACTAAGATTTTATTTCTTTCTTGGAGTTTAATTATTTTATGTAATAGAACGAAAGACTATGATGCAATAGTTTCTTTCAAATATTGTGTAACAATAGAATGATATATTAAATAAAACTGAAAATATTGAAATAAAACTTCTTTAGAAATTATGCTATGTTTTATTTCATTCTGTGTATGATGCGATTTTTACATTTCTTTTAAGTTTTTATATTCAACTTTCCCATCTTGTGATTGATTATGATTCAGCCTAAAGATGGCAAAATAAAAATGGTTTAGGATAAGCAAGCATGAATGATCTGAAAGACTACTTAATAACAGATTAAATAAAAGCATCAGAAAAAAATAAACTGATTCCCTCTTTTAGACTGTAACAACAATCTGAAATAACAAAATAAGGAAAGAAAACAAATAAAATTTAAATGGGTATATAGAACTGAAAATAAAGACTCATCATTCCTTTCAATGACTGAAGTAATTATTTCGAATAATACAAATGAACGATTGAGAATTTTCCAGCTTTATGAATGAAATCTATTACTTTTTATCTGCCTTCTGATTACTATGAATCAGACTAATGGTGACCAAAATAAAAATGGTTTAAGAAAAGCAAATGACAATTATCTGAAAGGCTATTTATTAACAGATTAAATAAAGGCATCGGAAAAATAATTTAATTATTTTTCTTAAATACTTAAGTATTTCCCTTTTCGAAACAATATTAATCTGAAATAACAAAATAAGGAAGAGAATTAAATAAAATTTAAATAGGTATATCGAACTGAAAATAAAGACTCATCATTTCATTGACTGAAGTAATTATTTCGAATAATACGAATTAACGATTGAGAATTTTCCAACTTTATGAATGGAATCTATTAATTTTCTCCACCTTCTGATTACTATGAGTCACCCTAATGATAACCTAAATCAAAATGGTTTAGAAAAAGCAACCATGAATGATCTGAAAGGCTACGTAAGAATAGATTAAATAAAAGCATCAGAAAAGTAATTAAGTGTTTCTTCTTTTAGAAACAACATTAATCTGAAATAACAAAATAAGGAAAGAAATAAAATAAAATTTAAATAGGTATCTAGATCTGTATACTCATCATTCATAACAATGACTGAAATAATTACTTCAAATAAAATGTCAACTGAGAATAAGATTAAGCATTTTTTAATCTTATGAATGAAACCCATTAATTTTTCTTGCCTTACGATAACTGTACTCAGCCTTATGATAGCCTGAATCAAAATGATTTAAGAATATTAAGGATGAATTATCTGAAAGGATACTTAATTATAGATGAAATAATAATATGAAAAAAAATTGAATTGATTCACCATTTTAGAAGCAACAATAATCGGAAACAACTAAATAAAGAGAAGAAATAATTTAAATTTAGTTGGAGAAATAGCCATGAAAATACAAATTCATCATTCAATCCAATTCCAGAAATAATAACTTTGAAGAAAGTGTATTAAAAATAAATTTGAGAAATTTCGAGAAAAATTAATTTTTTCTCTACAAAAAAATAAAAGTCATTCTTTGTGTGTATTTAGTGTAGCATGACCAAAAAAAATCCGAATGTACTCTTCTGCTTTTAAATCAAACAATTATAAATTGCGTTTATATACTTACTTGTCAATGAAACAAGCTTTTAAGGTTGAATTCATACTGGGCACACAGCCTGTCTAAGTTACTCAATTGAGACAACCATAGCATGTATAGGCTTAGATAAAAGAGTTTGTGAATTAAATATGATAGTTTTTTCAAAGTAAAGATTTTAAATTTTTTAGAACCAGAATTTTCGAAACAACCATGGCTATGTATTATAATTAACAATTATAAAAACTTCTCTTACGAAAAGAAGGAAAGTGGTCTTTTTAAAACTTTCTCGCACCTTTGTAAAAAAGCCGTGATTCCTCTCCTCTCAATCATAAAAAATTAGAAATTCAAACTAGGCATATACTTCAAACTAGGTAAATACTCAGACTTTTATTTTCAAAGCCTTGTATAGAAAGGTTATGCGTTTCGTAAAGAAAGATAAATTAGAGAATGAATTCTTTTCAAAAGATTGACACAGAAATTTGATTCAGAATTCAAAATTTTAGAGAGAGGATCATATACCAAATTTTATTTATCTAAATCATTGCGTTTCTCAATTATAGCATTTACATGGAAGTGAATTTTCAGAGTTTGATTTTTAAAAAATCTTGAAAATCGGTGTAAATACTGCACACAAAATTTCATGCATTAAGCTCAAACGGTTTCAAATTTATCATGTTCATATACATATAGATTATCAGGTAAATTTTATTCTTAAAAATGATTTTTAAGGCAACATAAAGATCCAAATGGAAATGTTTGTTAATTGGAATATTTAAGAATGTAAAAAAAAGCGAGTACACATTAAAAAAGAAAAAGGCTTACTCAATTACAATTTGAAAATTCGATCAGGATTACATAAAAAGCAGGTAATCATTCTTCCATTAAGAAAATGCTCTATTTTTACTTACACGAAACGCGGAAACAAAAAAAAAAATCAAACCTCCACGCTTGAATAAATTTGGCGAAAACGAAGTTTCAAAATCTGTCTTTGGCGAGCTGAACACGCCGTGAGCCAACGAGAAACGGGACCTCTACGTCATTCATCCACACGTAGCGGAATAAATTAAGTCCATGAGCCATGCAATAAGCTGATCTTTTTTTCTTTCCATTTTCCACCTGCTAAAGAACGAGGACTTTAGTGACTTTTGTTTTTCCCATCGTTTACTGACTTTTCCTCTTTGAAAACTGTATAATAGTATGCCAGCTTGGTTAGTTTAGTATTTAAATGATCATGCAATTTTTATTTACAAAGTCTCTTTCGAATTTCCGAATGCGACACGAAGAATAATTTTAAAAAAGGTGAGATAAATTTTTTAATGTGATCTATGTCTATGATTTGATTAGTATTATTGTTATTAATTTTTTTTCAAAAATTCATTTCTGGTTGCAGATTTTTTTTTCTTTAAAAATAAAACTTTTGCGATTGTAATTTCAAAAAAAAAAAAAAAAAAAAACTTAACGATTTTCAATTTTTGTTGCTCGAAAATAATTGAAATGCTTTTATCTAATTATTTTTTTAAAAAATGTGTTTGTGTGTTTAAGTGTGTAAATATAATAATTAGATTTTTTATATAAAAAATAGATTAATATAATAGAAAAATAGATTATTGTTATGTTATAATGTACAAAAGTATACAGGTTTTTTAATAACTCTTCATGTTTTCACAAAACAGTTTTTAAAAAACTCTTATCTAATAATTTCAAGATTAGATATATTATTAAAAACCAAAAGAACAATGATTAAAAACGTATATTCTAATAATTATTTTAAAATTCCTTTTAATAACAGAATAAATTTCAAATAATGATTTTGATTTTTTAAGAAAAAAGGTATTTATACATTAATAACGTAGAAAAATGGAAATACAAATTCCATGATAGAATAAAGGAAATAAATTCTATGAAGAGTTATATTAATACAAATAACCAGTTACGTCGGCATTAAGACGGAGAATTCATTTCTTCAAATGCATGCACTTCAGATTATCTTATCAGACAAACAAAAGATGTAAATATAATATTTAAGAGCTTGATAAAAATATTTGAACGTTCTATTGGCAGTAATGGCAATTTTAAATAATAGCATGTGAGCTGAAACTACATTTTGGAATATTCATTTGTTAATATTCATTTTAGAATATTCATTTGTAAATATTCATTTTAGAATATTCATCATTAAGTACAATAAATATTTTATTTTTTAGATACTTCGAATTAAAATTCTGTTGTCTTGCGAAAACGTGGAAAATATTTCTGCAACATTTCCGTTGGAAGTGAAATCTGTGTTTTTCCATTTTCAATCAGTCAGCATTGATATATTTACATGACAAAAGTTTCATTTTTGAAATCTTCCCTACGCTTATTAAGTTGCAATTTCCTTAAATGTTGAAATAAAGCATTCTTTAAAAACTGGAAGTAATTATGCTTTTTAATTAACGTGAGGTTTATTAAAATAATTTAAATGACCTAAAGTTAATGAGAAATTTTAATAAATCATTGTATTAATTTTTATAATCCTCATATTAATTAGAAACGATAATTAATCATGAAAATGATTTTAATAATCCACATGATAATAAGTAATCCTTATTAATCGCGAAATTTATTTTAAAAATCATCAAATTAATTATTAATTTTAATTAATAATTCAATTATTTTTTAATAATTTTCAAATTAATTTAATGATTAATCAAAATGTATGATTAATCTGAAGATTTTAAAAATAAATTTTATGATTAATTATGATTTCTGATTAATACGAGAATTATTAAATATTCCTTATATATACACCTTCCTTATATATATATATATATATCCAATTATAGGATTTAATGCTATATTAAAATTTCTAATTTATTAAAATTAATTAAATAATTATTAAAATTCATTTAATGCTTTATTAAATTTTCTAATTACCTTTACTGTTATTAAAATGAATTTAATAATTATTAAAATTAATTTAATGCTTTATTAAATTTTCTAATTACCTTTACTGTTATTAAAATTAATTTAATAATTATTAAAATTAATTTAATGATTTATTAAAATTTCTAATTAACTTTAGGGTTATTAAAATTAATTAAGTGGTTTTTAAAAATTATATAATTATTTATTATAATTACTAATTAATTTAATGATATTAAAAATAATTTTATGTTTTTAAAATTAGTAATTTATCTAAACATTAGTAAAATTAATTTATTAGTTAATTAAAATTATTAATCAATAATTAAATTATATTTAATTTATTGAGACAGGCATTGTTAGTCCTCGGAATTATAGATCTTTACCTTTGAAATATTTCATTTTCTGGAAGTGAAAGTTCACCTACTGTTTTTTTAAAGAATTGAAACTCCTGTGACATCGCAAATGCACAGTAGAAGTAGTTTTGTGTTCATTTGCATGCTCTGTTACTTGACGTAACAAGGAAAACAATTGTTAAATAAAAAAAGTTATTTTCTAAAAATTTATTTTACTATTACGTTGCAGTTTTAAAATAAAATTTTTTCTATAAACAGTTGGTATTGCGATTCTATTTCATCTACCATGGATGAAAAATTTGTCATACATTTATTTATAGTATTGAGTATTATATATATATATATATATATATATATATATATATATATATATATATATATAAATTTCAAAAATTCGTTATTTAAAATAATTAATCACATTTAATTGCATCAATTCATTTAAATATTTCATTGTTTATACCGTCTATTAGATTACCTACTTAAATTAAAAGCTATAATAAAATATGATATTTTTTCTTAATATTTTCAAACAAAAAGTAAGGAAAAATTTTAGTAGTTTGTCAAAATGTCGAGCAATAAATGTTTGGGGTAATTTCAGTTGATATTTTCTTTTTTTCGTTTTCCCCTTATTATTCAAAATTGCATCATCATCCATTCTTTGAGTTTGGATGATGACAAAAAATGAATAATTCTATAAAGAGATTTCCCCTTTCTCTCTTTACTTCCTTTGAATATAAAAATAGAAAAATTATGTCTTCCTATCTTGCTTCAAGGGTGATGAGATTAATGAACTTTCGTTAGGATGTAGATATATGAAAAATCTTTGTTTTCACCCGATATTAAAAAATAAGGAATAGTATACAGAAGCTTATCTATGTAACTCAATTTGTTATTTTTTCTCAGAATAAATAACTCACTGAATTTATTCTCGACTGCTAATCATTATAAATAAGAAATAGTGTTTAGTAGCTTATTAATGGAATAAGTCTCTTATTTTTGTTCGCGAAAAAAGAACTCACTTTAATTCATTCTCGACTGCTAATCATTATAAATAAGGAATAGTATTTCGTAACTTATCAATGTAAATAAGTTTTTAATTTTTTTTTGGGGGGGGAATAAGGGACTCACTTTAATTTCTTCCAAACTGCTAATCATTATAAATAAAGAATAATATTTAGTAGCTTATCATTGGAACTAAGTTACTTATTTTTGTTCGCAAAATAAGGAACTCACTTTAAATCGTTTCTCACAAATCATAATATGAATAAACAATTGTATATAACAGATTATCGATGGAACTTTATTATTTTATTTTTTTGAATTAAGGCATTGACTTTAATTCCTTTTGGACTGCTAATCGCCTTAGATGTGCAGCAAATCAGAAAAAGATTCAGACTTCCAAATTGGAAAAGAATCAATAAACTTCTCTTCTTTGTGAGGTTCAACAAAATATTATCATTTAAATTTTCACTATGCATCGCCATCTAGTGATAGTACAAAGAACTGATAATACAAAATTCGCAGAAAATATAATAAAAAGGAATATTAGACCTTTTATACAGAAAATATTTCGATTAGAATTAATAGTCTCTGAGGCTAATTATTTATCAGCTTTTTATGATAGTGATTATTTCAAAAACTATCATCATATTTTAAATTGGACATATGTAGATTTCTTTCTAATTCTTCCATTTTATATGTGAAATACAAATTTATCTCCTTTTCTTTCTAATTCTTCCATTTTATATGTGAAATACAAATTTATCTCCTTTTCTTTCTAATTCTTCCATTTTATATGTGAAATACGAATTTATCTCCTTTTCTTTCTAATTCTTCCATTTTATATGTGAAATACAAATTTATCTCCTTTTCTTTCTAATTCTTCCATTTTATATGTGAAATACAAATTTATCTCCTTTTCTTTCTAAAGGATCAAGTGGCTTTCATTTTTTTCCTTCTTTAACTTGTCAATTGCATTAAGAAAATTACAATTTATGAATTAATATCTGAGACGTAAATAAAATCCCATTCTTTACATAAGCCTCATCTAGCTTATGTAAGACTGGGTGCACACTTCTATTTTTGGCTTATAAACAAGACTTAAGTCATGCATCTGATTTTTGTAGAGCAAAGCCAGGTGCACAAATAATGTTTTTTCAGACAAATGTAATGAACATCTTTTTCTTTTCTTAGTTTTTAAAAATAAGAATGCTCATATCCTAATTTTGTTGGGTAAATAAGATCCAGTGCACTAATCAGGGTCAAATAACCAGATCAATTGTTAAGCAGTTGCACACGTAACTTCCGTCGAACTACAAAGTCGGGCAAAATTAAGGACACTCTAGATCAGCATTTCCCCCTGGCAGTGAAAGAAACTCAGTATAGAATCTGCGGCAAATGTGTAGAACTCAACTGTCAAAGTTCTTGTTGTCACTAATTATTACCCCGGTATTTTGTTTTTCATTAATAACATTTGAAACCAATTAGGTATACCCACAAAGCCTAATTAGTGTCAAAATGTTTGGCAAGCAAATTGCAGTATAATAGACAACGCATTGAAGCATTTGGATGGCTACGCCCGTTTCTCCTGATGTATTTGTACTAGACAAGACGTTATGGAACACATTCTATTACAGTAGATGTCATGGCATTTAACACTTAACACCACACCACACCTTCCGTTTCTAGGGCTCAAATGGACCCTTTCCGGTTTGGTATAGATGTAGGTGGATTTTATTAAAAACCAAAAAAAAAAAAAAAAAATGTTACTTAGTTGTTACATTATTGGAAAGAAACATACAAGAGACAAAATACAGACATATAACCTAAGTGGTAAAAATTATATTGAAGAAGGTCTGGAGTACAACAAAATGGATGAATGAATATCATAATGTACAGTATGGATGAAAATGTGAGGGAATTAAAAAGAAAAATAGTAACTTGAAGGGTTAAAAGGATTTAATATAAAAATACGTGATATTAATTGATACTCAAAAACTGATGAGCTTAATCGAGGCGTAACAGTTCTCCATGATCAATTAGAAATCTAATCATGTTTATGATTCTTTTTTTGGAAGATGAATTATTAAGAACTCTTTTAAACCAAAGACTTTCTAGCGAAGATGAGGGTTTTTGAAGGTGCCATGAAACCGTAAAAGGACAGGATGTTGCAAAGTGGATGAGATCGCCGACTTCCCCGCAAGAGCAATAGTCGTTTTCTGATAAATGGAACCGGTAAAGAAAAGAAGGGAATGAACCATGTCCTGTTACAAACAAAATTTCTTCACGAGTCCAAGAGAGTGGTTGCAGTTTTACTGTTTTTATAAATTTATCTACAGAACGCCCCGTGTTTCCGCTATCCCAAAGAATTTGCCATTTTCTTTGATGTCATGGCACTGTAGCTCCCTTGCCCTTAGACACCTGTTGACCAAGGTAATGATCCTGTTTCCCACATTTGATAATTGGCATTTACGTCCAACTGTGTCATCAGCTGTGTAACACCCTCACATTGATAAGTGCCTCCAAACTGCCAATGAGTATCCTCTCCCCTGGTTGGGTCATCATTAGTTGAGACTAGATAAAGAACCTCTTAACCCTAGATGGCGCTACTTGTAAAACAAGAGACGTATATTTCCGACTTAAAATCTGCTGATGTATCAGCGGGGCTTGTCCATGGCAAGTGCTATAAGTAACAACAACAACAACAGATAAAGAACCGCATATGCGTTTTCGTCATTCCAAGGAAATAAATCGTATTTTAGAAGGGGAAGAGGTCAAATCTTTCAAATATAACTTTTTATTGTTTTTATTCTAAAAGGTCATCTAAGAGGGGGGCTCATTCACGAGCATTCCCAAGGTCAACGTGAAACCACTGAGGTTTTATCTATTAGGTGACAGGGAGCTCAAGTGCATCAATGTGAAAATGAGAGGCGTAGTTTTGACAGAAAATAAAATGCAAGATTTTTGGGAGTCTTGAGGTCTTTGAGATTCGTCAGAGGATCGTCGTTTTGAAGAAAATAAGAGAAGCTTTTGAGTTAAGATCCACCGAATAAAGATCGGTGAATTCATTGAGCTACCCCTGTAGTACCCGGATGCGCTAACAGCCTGTTAGCATTTCTAGCGAGGTTGTTTCTCTGAAATTAATCGAGAAACTATTCGTATATGGTTGTCAATTGTAATGTAAATAATATCAATCATATTAACCAAAATGAGAACAAGTTTTAGGCTCATAAAGCTGTAAATAAAGAAATAGTCTTTAAATGCTATCCTATTATTTGATCGGGCAGGATCAAGTCATTACAGGACAATCAGTGTTGTCTGAAATGGGGTATAAAATACATTGAAAGCATTTTTTTTGAAGGAAATGGGCATAAATCTCGCCGATAATGAACATATGGTGCTATAAATATGTATGACAAGTAATAAGACACAAAAACATCCGTTGTGTAGATGAGCTCTAAAGGAAAATATGAACAAATGAAAATTGTTGGGGGCGTTCAAGTTTTAATATCAAACATTCTTTTAAATAAAAAAAAACCAGTTCCCGCATTTTAGAAAAAGTAGATACGAAGCGAAAATGAACGCTTCTGTAAAGAATGGCACAGATAGAATAAACTGGTCAATGAGTTGGAAAAATTAAGAAAAGTTTTTTCAATATAAAATTTTGAATAAAATTACAAAAGCAACAGCATACGTTAATCATTAAAAAAGTGTATATTATGCATCAGCAATTAAGATCCACATGTAATGTATGTAAATAATTCGTGATGAGGATAAAGAGGATTAAATAGGGAAAAGTTATTTTAAATGTGAACAACTCTGTATAACGCTTTGTTATGAAATTTTTCAGCACCGTGTGTGTAACTGGGAAATTCTGTTACACACACTATTCTATCATCTAAAATCCATCAACAAACCAACAGACAGAGATGACCGATTATGTTTAGAAAATTTAGTTTTTGGATTCATTATAAACTTTTACTCGTTATTACTTTCATATTTAAATTTATATTAAACATTTTGTAAAATTAAATACAATATGTATGAATTATTGACGTTTAACTTATAATATTTTCATTTCTTTTCCGAAATTTTTTTTTGCGAAATTAGGATTTTTTTTAAATAAAATATTTAGAGATTTATATGAATGATGATTTTATGAATGATGGAGAGTTGTATTTATATAAGTTTTAATGTTATTTTAGATCCTTAAATGCAAATTTTTCGAGTTCTAATCTTGCCTTTTTGGAATAAGAATATTCCCTTTTGAAACCTCATAAAACAAAATCCAATGCACATTTTTTATAAAAATTTAAATTAATAATTTCTCAATGTTCTATGTAGTTCCTGGACAAAAGAATAAGCAATCTATTCGTTCAGAAATAATTTATGGTTGTTTTAGCACTTCCTAATTGTGAAAAAGAAAATGAAAATTTCATGTTATTTGTCAATCAGATCCCAATATTTAAAGAATCTATAAAAACAAAGTTTGCTTTTTAGTTCAGAAAATCTATATTAATAAAAATGTATCGCGAAATGCGTTGTTAAGCGCAAAACTAGAGAACGGCTCGACCGATTCGGCTAATTTTTTTAAAAATATTTTCGTTAAGAAACGAGGATGGTTCTTATGGAGAGAAAAATGAAAAAACTGCGAGGAAAATAGTTAAAACGACACTTTTCTTACTTTCCAGCCAAAAATCCTTATTTCCTCCCCCCCCCCCCCTCCCACCAAATGAGTAAAAAAACAGGAAGTAATTATTTGTTAAAAAAAAAATACGCGAAGTCAGTTTGTTTTCATATATAGAAAACGGAAAATTTAAAAAAGAAAGAAAAGAATAGATTTTATGCAGCTGATTATACTGATTAAAAACATTATTCCAAACGGACATAAATATCATTTTCGTTTTTATTTGATGATGTTTCACATTTTAATGTTGCTAATGATTGTGTTCTGATATAAAGTTGGTGGTTTTTTTTGCTGTTCTTAAAGATAAAAATTCTTTTTTATATATAAATGCGGTATTAAGAGCTCTTAATGTGTTTATTTTTTTCTTGAAAGGATTTAAGTATTAAACGATTCTTTTTATTTTCTCAGTGTTTAGTCTGTATGAATATTTAATCTATACCTGCCCAAAATAAAGTCTGGGCAGGGAAGAAAAAAAAATAAAGGGAAAAAGGTTTTTGTGCAAAGAAAAGTAATGAAAGAAAAAAAAGAATAGAAAAAAAAAGGATTTGCAGAAAGAAAAAAAAAGAAAAGAAAGGTGTGAGTGTGTGTGTGTCACCATTATTTCCTCTAAGCGTGGAATTTTCCAAGCTGTTTTTAAACTTTAGCATCTCTTGAAAACCAATTGTGTATTTATTTGTTTAGCGTGTTAACATTTATGAAAATTTGAATCTCGTTATTCTATAAAAACGTAGAATTTTGGACCTTTCCCTCCACAATTTAAGTAAAATAGCATTCCGGACAATCATTGCACGGATAGAAAGAGAAAGATGAGTAGTACAATGAACAGAACATCTGAAGAAAATAATACTAAATAATACTATGAACGAATTATATGACAATCAAAATTTGTTTGGTTTAAAAATATTTTGTTGATAAACCTGTTATGAGACACAGCTACATAAAATGTATGAAAATTTTAGCGAGCATTAACATATGTGAACCGACTGGTCGCCAAAGGCGGATAGTATATAATATATTTCTTAAGCTATTTGTTGGATTTTAAGCACATCATTTTATAAATCTCTTAAAAAGAAACATTTTAATTTATATCTCATTAAAACGCATCTGTTGTGAAGAAACATACTTAATGATAAAGCAACGCTGGTAAAAGCAGGCCAAACTTTTTAAAACGGATCTGTTGTGAAGATACATACGTAATGATAAAGCAACGCTGGTAAAAGCGGGCCAAACTTTAAAATACGCATCTGCTTTAAAAGAATCATACATAATAATAATGCAATAATGGTAAAAGCAAGTTTAAAAAATCTTCAAACGACAATTTATTTTTCATCCATAAATTTCGGATAAACCAAAACAAAATTTTCTTCTTACATGATGAAAATCGTAAATGGAATATTTTGGTTTTAGAGATGCTTCAATTTTTGTATGCAAATATTCAAAAATATGACTATTTTTGGTCATTTTTTCAAACAAAATTTATACCTAACGCAGTTGCATACCAAAATCAAGTTACTGCACATACATACCAAGATATTCTTGATGCCTGCATACTCAATTATTTATAAGACCCGGGACAGGACGGTGATGGATAATTAATTTTATGTTATAAAATTCATTTTTCCAATTTTTTTCTCAGGCATTGAATACAAACGATGGCTCAGGGTACAGAGGAGAATGGGCTCCATACCGAGGCTGGTCACCATCAAAAGGATCTCATGGACCTGGTGAAGGGGAACGGACCTTGGCAGTGGATGGTCTGCGCGGTGATCCTCGCCATCAACTTTCCAGATGGAGCCAATAACATGTCCATAGCTTTCATGGCTCCCAATGTGGATCATTGGTGCGCACGGCCGCCTGGCATCAATATGAGTGTGCAACAATGGAAGGAGATCGCCATACCTCCCACTGACACACATTGTTCTAGGTAATGTCATACTACCTGATTTTTTTTATTCTTTTATAAAAGTCACTCATTTATGATCATTCCATTCCTTGGATTATCACTACTCCATACAAATGGAGTAGTGATAATCCAAGTCGTTTTCCAATATTTG
>JAOUZG010000367.1:277812-307956 GCA_026289955.1 Argiope argentata
ATAATGTGCAGAGAGATATATAGGTCTCGTTACTGTTACAAACCGGTGTAAACTGGTTAATGATTTTAATTCATTAAGACGAATAAAGCATTAAAAATAAAAATATTCTCGCATTATAACTTGAAATTTCCGATCATAGATTTTATTTTCTGTTTTTTATTTGTATTTTAAGACTTCAAAATTATTTTATTGATTTGAAATTTATATATATATTATAGAGTGATAGAGAAATTTCGTGATTGTTTCAAACTGGTTAATGACTAATTAATTAAGATAAAGACTGTCAAATAATAATGTTCTCACGTGATAACTTTCATTTTCTTCTTATTATTTTTTATCTAGTTTTTTCAACTGCGCATTTCAATCCTATTAACTTTCAAACCTCTTGTTTCGATTTTTAAAGCAGGATTTCCATAACATCTTGATTCAACATCAGAAACTTTGTTTTTAACTCTATATATCATACGTTTGTTATAGTATGATCTAATCTAATATTCTCTATTAAATCAAACTTTATTTATATTTTAATTGACTCTTTCAGAGAGTAATTGAATATAACAATGTGTTTCTTTTCTCAATCGCAGGGACGAGCAAACCATCCCGTATTCCCGCAGATCCTGTTCGGAGTTCTCAGTGTCTCGGCAGGTGGACTGGCGCTGTTGCTACCGGAGACGAGCAATCGCAGTGTCCCAGACACCGTCAGGGAGGCCGCACAAATCTCGAGGTAAGATCCGAACAGGAGGACAATGGAAACGAAAAAATCTTCTATTTTAAGTTCCATTCTTTCTTAAAAGGCGTATCTTAAAGCTTTTTTTATGCACATTAGTATAATTGTTGCACGTAATCCCTTAAAAGTAAACAATTCTTTATGATTTGTTGGCAAATTACAAATTTAAAAATTATGTGATTATGACATTTTATTTCGGATAAAAATGGTTCTCCTCACATACATGAATTGCAACATTCCAAAAACGACCCTGATTTGCTTTCTTTTTTGAACTAACAAAAGAGTGAAAAGTATCAGAACGGAAAATTATTAATAACCTACTGCAAAACAATCGGACATAACAAAAAGAAAGTTCTAGTTTTTATTAAAATACTTAAACTCGATAGAAAAGGGGATGTTCTTACAATCTTTACATTTCCTTAGAAGATTCAATAGCAGGGTTTTTTTTATCATGTCATAGCATGATGTTGTTTTTGGAATGGTATTTTCGGCGTCAACGAAAACCCGTAGGCGAAAAATAAAAATTTCATTACCTCAACGAGTATCTCGAAAAAAATCAGATTTTAATAACGCGTTGCCATTGCATTCACAAAAGCTCTGATTAATGAATAAATAAGTTAATGACTACAGAAAATAAAACCTAGAAAAATTGTCATTTTGAGGACGTGATTATATGAAATGAAATAAATAGGAAATGGGATATTTTTTAAACAATGAATGCGAGGCAAAGTTTTTTACGATCGTTTGCAATACTAAAGTGACTCATTCAATGAATCCATTAAAATGAATAAAAATATAATATAACTCGCATGAGCATGTGGGGCTTGGCCGTTCAAGAAATGATGTTCGGACATGATACATTGAAATATGCATATCAGATTTCGTTTTAATCTTTGTTTTCAAATAGTTTGGTTGAGGAAACAGAAGGTTATATTCCTCAACAACTATTCATGCCTTAATCTTTTTTTTAAAAAAATATTTTGGTCGGAGAAATAGAAAATTATTTTCCTCAACAACTACTCATGCCTTATACTTTTTAATGTAGAAAGTCGTTGCGATTTGGGTCAAAATCAGTTTTTTAAAAGTAGAAATATATGGTAGGGAAGGTAACTGACAAGAACGTAGAAAGTCATTGTAGCAACCAAGGCTATTACCAACTGATCTAAGAAAATTACAATTGTGTATTGATTTCAAATATGAAGCTATATATTATTTATGAATCTGTTAAATTTTTTTCAGGAAAAGAGATTCTGAAGAAAATCCCGAGAAGACATGGATGTTAAAAGATTTTAATGACGGAAGTGAAACTGAGAATTTACTATTTGACTGATAAAAAAATAACATAGTAAGGTAAAAGGAGAGAAATAATAAACATTGTTATATATAAAATATAATGAAAAAAGAGAAGAGAAATAACAATTGTGGAAAAGATTGAAAGAAAATTTTATAAAATGTATTTTTTGAATCTTTGAAATGTGCTCAGAAAATGTGTTTGTGAAATACAAAGTCTTTAAAAATATTACCGACCAAACTGCAAATATAAATAAAGGCTGAAATAAGCCTTTTTCACAAGACTGCTTGCTTTGGAAATGTTACGTTTGACTGTTGATGGCCGATAGAGATTTAAAGATTTGAAATGACAAGTAAGGCTCACAAACTATGCGCACAATCGCCTGTTATGAGAGAAAACTTGAAATTTATTTATTATAAGCACGTGAATGTTCAACTTGGATCACGCACATATCAATTATTGATCTAATATTTGAATTTAGAACTGTGGTGCATTTCAAAATCTAGTTCAACCCGTGTGACTTATTTACTTCCTCGTAAATTTAGAATTTTATTCTTCCACTGGCCTCACTTAAGAATTTTAAAAAAATGTGTTCCAGCAGTTATATTTTAAAGGAAGCGAAGTTCTTAGAGTTTTTAAGGCTAACAAACAAAAGTAAGTAATAGACTAATGAATAATTATTTGAAATTGTCATTTGAATTAAATACAAACAAATGAAACAAGCTTTTAACGGATTTTGTTTATAAAAATAAATAATTCAAATAATCATCTTATCATAATATGCAAATTGTTTGATACATAGGCCACTATTTAGTTTTGTAGCACTGTTATATTCAGTTTATAAAGATAGGTTATAAGAACATTATTATAATTTCAAAATGATTAATGCAGATTATATATCGTTTTAAGAAACTATATCATGTCAACATCATTTTTATTCCAACAACAAGCAACTAGTGTTGCCAATTCTTTAAGAACAAACTTGTGAAAACAAATATAATAATACATAGATATAGCTGCTACAGTTTCAAAGAGTCAAGAATATCTGATAAATTTGTTGCAACAGAAAAATCCAACTACTGGCGTTTAGTGGAATGTCTATCAGTGAGAAATAAATGAAAAACAAAACTGAGAAATAAAACGATTAATAATCATTTGAAAAATGAAATTAAAGACAAGCAAGTGAAACAGGCTTTTAACTGATTATGTTTTTTAAAAAATTAATGCTTCAAGGAATCATACTATCATCATATGCACATTTAGGCTCATAGTTATTTGTTTTCAAAGAATCAGGATACCTGATAAATTTATTGTGACCGAAAAATCCAACGACTGACGTTCAGTGGAATGTCTATCTACGAGAAATATATGAAAAACGAAACTGAGAAACAAATTGATTCATATTTATTTGAAAGATGAAACTGAAGACAAGAAAAAGAAACACGCTTCTAACGGATAATGTTTTTAAAAATAAAGGTTTCAAGAAATTATCCTATTATACTATGTACTTTTTTGGTTCATAGGTCATTATTAATTTTCAAAGAATCAAGAATATCTGATAAATTTGTTGCTACAGAAAAATTCATTTACTGGATTTAAATGGAACGTCTATTTGTGAGACCACTTAGATAGAAATCAAACTAGACGATTCCGGTAATTGCTGTGATCAAGAAATAGAGCTATCATAACCACGACTGAGCTTTATAGACTTATTCTTCCTTATCACATCTTGAAAGAGAATAAAACTAAAGGTCTTTTGCCATATTTCATGGCAAAAGAACTTTATTTTGACTCTATCTTTCATAATTTATAATGATATTTTCTGTACTTTGTTTATAGCTATTCAATCCTTAGGTTAATATACTGTATTGTTGTTGTTGTTATGATTTGCTAAACGGTTATTTGAAAACTTTAAGAATGTTCCTACAAACTTTTATTTAACTTATTTTATTACAAGTTTGTAAATATGCTGTTTTGTAATAGAGTTTCAATTCACTTTCTTTTCTTGTTGAGTTTTGAAATTCTTGATTTGAAATCAGTTAATTTTTAAACAAATTCAATTCCATAATGTCACCTGGTAATGAATTAAAAAAAAATCTATTTAAAAATATTTTCAATTCTAAACAATTAGGATATAATATTAACTCATGCTAGCCCTTCTAATAGTAACCCAATAAGAAATTTTTTAGATCGTTAGAAATAGGCATATAGTTTCAGTTGGGAAAATGCTTCGATTGAAATAAAGAATAATATTATGCATTACTTATTCAACACACGCACAGCTAGAAAAATTATAAAATGTAATTTTTAATGCCATATCTCCTTCGTATATCATATTTACTAATACATTCTTGTCACAATAAAACTTTTAAAATTTTCACTTTTTTTTCTTGCTAAAACTGACCAAGTTGAAATGTTTAAAATGTCATCATTTTAGAATACCGCTTCAAAAAACGACGTCCATATATTTTTCTGGATTTACCTTGAGACAGACTGTGAAATGATATAATATCATCTAAAATGTTGAATTGAAGATTCAAAACTTGATCACTTTCATATCACTACGTCAAAAAAGAATGGCGCTTAAAAACTTTTTACTTAAAAATGTTACAACATTAAGTATATTTAACAAAATATGACTGACTATAGTGACTAAATCAGAATATCTATTAAAATTTAGAATCCGTAATTGTGTTTGCAGGTCAACTACTAAATCAAGCAACACAAAATATAATTCTTTAAGTTCTTTAAATAGTACTTTTTTTAGTATGGAAATCAGATGTTGTACACCCAGTATAATAACAGAAGTAAAAATCTATCATTGTATTTTATATATTCATTGATATATAAGAAAAAAAAAGAAGGAAATCATGTTAGCTCATGTGCATTTATTATTTTTACTTTCACGTATAATTTTTACAATAAATATAGAAAATATTATAAATGTCAAAACATTTGGAAATAAGATTTTAATGAATCTCTCATTAAATTCATTAAAATCTCGTGGCCTCCCTGATTTCTTTAAAAAAACTCATTCTTGGCATTTTGCTTATTCATATATGAAAAAGATATCTCAAAAACGGTTTGCATTAAACGGGTAAAATTTGGTATATGTTTACATTATTTTTGTAGATTTCAATCATATTTTAGACAATATCAAATTTGAGTAATTAAATTTTCGAGCTCATCTAAATATAAATTAAAATTGATAACTGAAAAACAAAGATATCTAGAGGGATAAAATTTGTGATATATATTTAAAAACTAAAGATTAGATTCCTCATAAATTACGAAGAAAGTTTGTCAAATGGTTCATTTTCTGTACGTCAGTATTTTTACAATCGTATAAAAGTAGGGTCTAAAAAAACTTAAAATGACTTAAATAAATGAAATTTGGTAAATACTTTTATGAATCTAATTTTAATTTGTTAAATTTTGATTTTAATTTGAAAAAACGCATCTAAAACGCAAATTCGATTTACTGATAGTGGTAGCCGCAGGCCAGAAAATATTCGCCAAAAATACACGATAGATCCTGTAAAAATGCGACATTTAATATCAAGCATTAATATTTCGAAATTACTTCTCGCCAATGTCCTGCTTGGTATTCACAGTTTTATCCAAGGTCCGCAATTTTAAATGGAAAAAGGAGTGTAATACATTAATTAAAGGAAATGTCAGAAAGTTGTGACGAGATCACTTCAGCTTAGCTTCTTATCGTATTTTCATACATGAAAAAAAAAATATTTTATTAATAAATCTCACCACACTCGGCTAAAGCCGCCAAATATGCCAAATAACGATATAAAACATTTTCAGATTTGCATCTTTAATCTTTTAGGAATATTAATTGCTTTATTGTAGATGAATGCATGCCAGGAAATTTTGAATGAATTTGTCTGTATATTATATATTATTCCATCCTTTACGCAGTTACAATGCATTTTCTCATAACCTTATACATATCTGCATTAAGCTTGTTATTATGAAATAAATTAATAAATAAAAATTTGATCTGTAGAAATTTTAAAAGTCTGTATATAAGAGTTTAACATTATTTTTTAATGTGTTCTTATTTAGATGTTCCTGAAAGATTATAATATATATTTGTAAATAAATTGTCACTATTTTGAGAGTTTATAATCTCTTGTATTATGTTTTACTGCTTTCAACATATATTTTTCAATCTTATATTGTTTAACAAATATTTATTGTTACATCATTTTTTAATCAACCTGTCATTTTTAATCATTGCATCATCATCATTATTATTGTTAGAAGAAAATTCGAAACACACATTTGCATTGCTTTTTTTAACATTAGAAATCTAACAAAATGTGAAATATATCATACTAATAAAGACTTTCATATTCTTTTAGTGATCAAAAAAATTAAAGTTTATAGTATAACATGGCATAATGACTGACAGTCAAGGGAATGCGCTTGCAAAGGCGCAAATTTTCTTTAAAAATATTATGAAGAGATATAAAAAATAATGTAATGACCAGGGCTCCTATTTTATACTTGTTAAGCTATTGAGAGAATGCATTATACTTAACTTTTCAATCATTTAATAATGGTATTTATTATATGTGGAACGAAAATTATTGATCCAATATATTTAATTTGTACCAACACAAATTCTATACAAGTATCCAAAACTGATATTACCTCTGGCATTTTGAGTTAGAAATTTTTTTGCTTTCGTAAATTTGGAATTATAATTTACACTATATTTGGTAAGTGGTGGCTAAAAAATGCATTTTTTTTATTTTCAAATCCATTCATTTTTCCAATTTTCTGTATTATTTGGTTTTCGAAGAACTAATTTTTTTTTCATTTTAGATGTATTTCTCTTTTCTTAATAATCTTTTTTCAAAAAAATGTTTATCATTTACCATTGGATAATTAATCCATCATATGCCACAATTCTATGACTTCGCTAAAATCGTCATTGACAATCAATACTTTCCACGCATTTACAGCATCAATCGTCGTTCAGAAACATGACTGCAGAGGGTTCTCTCAAAAACTGAAAAGTGCATTATGTAGTATTATTATACAGTTTTTCCAATTTAAACAGTTGAGAAATAGAATTTAAATAACGAAGAAAGTAAACAAAAATAATAAAAACTTTTAAAAAATACATTTGGAAAGGGTAAGGAATCGTTAGTATATTTTTGAGTTTCAGGGACAACCCCCTTTTAGAGGTACGGAAAAGTCACAACTTATCCACCAATTTTATAGATAACTCCATGAAACGTGTATCTTGTTTATGTTGTGATATAGAGTTCATTTTTCCAACTGACCTTTTTTTGCCGTTATCCTTTATTTTTTTGTAGTTATTCTTGGCAACCCTTATTTCTTAGAAACGTACATCCGTTTTCAATAAATTTAATATAGTTTTTCTAATATTAGGTGCACGTTGCTTCCCTGGATACAGGGAATACTTTTTTGAATTTAAAGAGTTTAAAAAGACTTTACCGATCGATAACCAAGGGAAAATAAAAATAAGTTTCAATAAAATACTCGGCAAGCTGAATTGAATGGGGCATGACCCCTGTCAGATTTTCTAACATCAAGTAAGGGAAATTTCGATTTGTTGTTAATTTAACGATTCAAACAGCATGGATTTTACTAGTAATCTGACATTAGAATTACATGGGCGTTGCCCTAGCATCTCTGGCACGTAAACGGATTATCTTCATTTTTTTAGATATCGTCATTTAGAGTCACAATTTAACTCAAAATTGAACTCTAGATAACCAGAAAACATGTCAAATTTCATTAATACACATCATTAGGGGTTTGAACAATCTTTTAAGTTCTAGTAAATATAGATTCAACCTTTTAATGGATTTATTACAGCGTTTGAAGAGAATTTACAGTAAAATAAAACTAAAAAGGTATAACCACAGATAAAAGATATAACCAGATGACAATTTTACTTTAACCACACTCTAAAAGTATAACCACATGGTAATTTACTTTTTTGTTCATGTGACTATGGAAAACATACATTGTCTGACAGATTTCGACAAATATTTGATAGAAATCGGCAAATGCTGAGTAAATATCATTTATCCTATATATAACTCATGCTACTTTTTATTTTGTTCATAGATTAACAATCCAACAATGCACTCCAGAAATTTTGAATATTTATCAAGCTTTTGAAGTAGAATTTTATGAGTTTAGAATGCTTTTTAGATTCAAATATTGTATGCAAAAAAGATGAAAATTTACTTTGTAATTACAGATCTGTGACTTACCATCCATCTAGAAATGAGTATTTTATCATTTGAGATATAAATGTCTCTTCTAAGTTTCTCTCTCAGAGATACAAACCGACCGAACGAGTCTCAAGTGCATTGGGAAAAAGCTCTTGGAAAACCAACGACAGGGTATAATCATCAATACTCCCTATAATCTCCAATAAAGCTCTTATTCAACTATCTCCAGATGGAATTGTGGTTGGAGTGGGGATTCAAATCGGCATTATTTCCATCACTAATTCAAAATCTGTCGTATTAACTTGGTTGCTTCGCCTAACATCTTACTTTGGATCAATATTTGTTTAAAAGGATCATAATTCCGATTAAGATTCTGGGGGAGCAAAGTAGCAAAGTTGTGAAATCCGCAATAGTATACTGAGAGGCATGCAACGAAAATTCAAATCTTAAGCAAAAATGCGAATAATTTTCAAATTATTATTTACTCTTCCGCCGAAGACATCATACTAAAATGCATAAAATAGATAAAATGTTATCTAATTTCGAAAGCTAAATTGTCGAAGACATTTTTTTTGGCAAAAAATTAAAGATTTTTGGGAATATTTTTAAAATATCACATTTATCAACCTAAGCTGCGTAATAAACCATTTCTAGTGTGAATGAAAAAATCTTAGTTCATATTTTTGAACCTTTCCAGCATTTCAAATCTCTCTTAATGTAAAATATATTCACTACATGAACTGTAGAATAAATGTTCACTAATCACAAAACGTCAGCCATTGCTGAGTTCCGTCACCTGCTTGTCTTTCAGTTAACTGCACTGTTATTCAGAAGCTTTTTTGTCATTTTTTACTCTCACGCCTCTATCCGTATATTTAACATAGCTACAAAATCCAAAGTATCAGTTCCCCAATCCCACTTACAGCTCCGATTTCGCCAATTCTTATTATATTTATTAGCCTTTATATACACTATCTGGCCAAAAGTATCCAGATATACAATAGTATGGATTTAGAGAGTACTGAGACATATATTAACATGATGTTGGTCCTCTTTTTGATCGCAAGTAGTTTGGGATGACTTTCCACCAGTTTTTGATAGGTGGCTATAAGAATTGACTTCTAGGCGTCCATCAAAACTGAAGTGAGTGCTTGCAGTGAGGAAGGTCAAATAAGCTGGCTACGTAATCTGCGCTCTAATTAGTACCAAAGATGTTCTATGGTATTTTGATCGGGGATCTGAGAAGGACAGTCCAATTTTTGAATCCATATTTAATCAAACCACGTCTGCAAACCTCGATGTGTGATTGGAGCAAATATCATGTTGGAAGAGAAAGGGACCTTCCCCAAAATATTGCCATACAGTTGTCAGTGCAGCATTTTCCAGAATGTCCATATACATCTCATAGTTAACATTTCCAACCACAGAAACTAACTATACCAGACCAAACCACGAGAAACACCCCCACACTATTATGCTTCCATCACCAAACTTAACAGTTGGCCTTTAAGAAATGTTCCAGACTTGACCATCCGGCTTCCAGACTGTAAAGAGAGAATTATCAACCCCAAAAACAGTTTTACATATGATCTCAGTGTAATGACGATGACCTCTGTACATTTGCAATCGATGCTTCGTATTCTATGAAGTGATTTTCGGCTTGTACGCGGCATCCCAATTTTTTTCAACTTTCAAAGCCAGTCATGCAGCTAACACTAATGTCCTATGGGCTTTTTAACTCCTGAGTAATTTCCACCAACGAGGACTTCCGATTTTGCTCTTTTACCCTTTTAAGATCTCTACAGATGCGCTAGCCAAGTTTTTCAACCTATCAGTTTGTATTTATGCAGTTTCATTGTCTTGGCGTTTTGACTTCACAATTACATCATTCACAGGAGATTTAGGCTTCTCTTGAATATCTGCAATCTCTCACAAATATCTGCACTTCCTACAAAGGTAGCATCCCACTATATTGTCACGATCACACTCATTAAACTCCTTTGACTTACTCATTGCCTCACAAACGCATAAATACAACCTGACAAACCAGTAATAACGCTTTTATAACTTTATATTACACATCAAATTGCATCCCCTCCAGAAACCCTTTTTTAAAGAGGTGTCCGGATACTTTTGGTCAGATAGTATATATCATCAACTTTTATATGCAAAACATAAGTTTTCGTTTGGGAGGAAATTTTAACAACGCTACTTCAGTGTACAATTTCTATGAAGAAAAAACTGTGTCAAAATCCTTCGCCAATTATCACGATACCGATTTCACTGATTTTTATTTCACATAAAAATTTACGATTCGTAACTTCATATTGTTGAATGCCTCACCATCCTCTTTGCCCACCAATTTTTGTTAACCTCAACAACTCCCAATTACTTGATTACCCCAAATATGCTCACCAATCAATTCCGCTACTTTGTGAACACGTCCAATCAATCAAAATGGTGTATATATATTCTGTAAGAATATTTAAAACAATAACTTCAATTGGTTAGATAAAATAAAATTACTAATTTTTTGCTAATTAATATGCTCATCTTCGTAAGCGGTTAGTATATATAATTTATAATAATATATATCATATAATATAGAACTTGATAACCAAAAAAACTAGCCTAATTTTAAAGAATTAAAATTTCTCAATTATTAAAAAGATGAAAATGATTACCCCTAATATGGAATTCATATACGAATTAGAAGAATTTTTTGAATTGCTGATTTAATTGTTTCCTCTACTCATAAAGCAACTAACTATATAAATTCGTTACTATAAACAGTGCAAGAGCAGACTTAAACAAGATTCTGTCAATAGATTGTTATCTATTGAGATAAATATGGATGCCAATAATAAGTATCTGTTTAATTCAAAGGCTGCATTTGTCCACATATCAGATTTTCTTTAATGAACTTTGATTTTAAAAAAGTGTGTTGGCATGCATTTATCTTAAAATCTAAAAAAGAAATCAAGTCTTACTTTATGGATAAAAATTCTTGAAAAACATTTGAAAGTAGGACTCCCATAGAAACAGTCTTCGAAAAATGAATTCAAGTCTGATAATTAGCATACAATTTTAACAATAAATTTAATTTCCCATTTTTTCTTTGATATCGACCATTATAATATTACTTGAGATAGTAAAACTTTTAACATAAGATATTTTTAGTTTTCAAAATTTAACTATTAAAAAGGTATTTAATAGGTATTTTTTACCCCTGTTTTTCTTCACAGGGATAAGTTTTTTAAAAAAATGTTCCCAAAACTTATTTGAAATATATAATAATTATTCGCTTCCATAAATTATATACTTAAGTAAAATTTTGCTTAAATTGACAAAAAAAAATATTTATAAAAATATTTTTCAAATGATTCTTCGTCCATGATCTAATTTAGCTATCAATGTGATTTTTGACTCATTGTATTTGTGTTTTTAATACCTACATCTTTTTAGAGAAACCACCAAGAAATAAAATTTCACAAATAACTTTTATACTGTTACTTTTAATAATAATGAAAATGTCGACCATTCTTGTGGTACAGGAGGTATAAAAGTTTTAAAAATCTGAAGCTTTTGGCTGTGACATTAAAGGGATACTTCGTACTTTTCTATAATTATTCTCCGTGGGATGGACGTTAAATCTGTCATGATCACAAAGTTCTCCATTTAGAGAGTAACGCCACCGGGGGTACTATCCACCTGGTAATCGTTAGAGGTACAGAGGTCTCTGTCTCAAATCTAAATTATGATGTGTGGAAAAATGAATGATATATATGAATGAAGTCCACCCCGTGAAAAAGGTTTGTGAAGTAAGTGAGCTAGAAGTCATACTTCTGCCCTCATGTGCTCAGGAGCATACCCTCTGAAACTACTGCACCCCTCCTTTCGTTGCGGAGCACGAGAACAACAACAATTGTAATTATTTAATAAAAAATAGTTAAAATATAGTTTTTCGTAATTACCTAAGTAGGAATTGATTTAAAAAAATTATTTTTTATATTACTTGTTTCAGGTATATTTGCACACCACTCGTTACAATGCTGTTTGTTTCTTATATAGGCAATTTCTTTATTAAATTCAGTGAAAAAACCTTTAACTAGAACTTTGAAAGGATATCTGTCCACTAGTCATAGCAGATAATTGTATCAACGATGAAATTAATTTAAGATGATACTTTTTTATTGTTTAACGGTCCCAATATTGTCCATCTAATTTACAATAAATGTCCTTTATATCATAGCTGTGTCGTATTTGTCCAGCTTTTCCAGTTCTGGTAGGCAAAATTGTGACTACTCATGGAGTTATATGATCTCAAGGTTGTCACTTTAAGCTATGGTATTTCTTAATAAACGCATTAAAACTGCAACTCAATTTAAAATTCCTTGTGTATATCAACATATGACATATATTCCTTATATATGTAAAACAGATTTTCATACTTCTGGCAATCATTTTGTAATTTTTCTAATGCTTAAATGCCTTCAGAATTTTTAAGATTATAAAAATAAAATTCACTGACTTTCATGTATACTTTGCTACAATATTCGTCATTCTTTTTAATTGAATCTTTCATGACTTCTCAGGAACACTTGTTGTTCAACGGTTTGAGATGTGTTTTTCTTTTTCTGACTTTGGAAACAACAAAACCTTGTGTGTGATAGATTCCTTTTTCCCTTGAATGTAGTTTCTCTTTAGGTAGAAATTTTCTCCCTGCGATTTACAGCATTTTATTTAAACGCGAAAAAAACAGTGTTAAAACTTACATCCATCCTCTTTTTGTTATGCGACAACACATCCAGGGACAAACTTAAAAACTGTACTATTAAGTGAACAGCCAAAAGCTATAAAATTGCTGTCATGTATTTTTTTTCTCGGTTACTATAGTTTTATTGGACTACAAGTTCACGGCACTGCTTATTAATCGAAATTTTTATGATCTGTTTTTAGGTCATCAGATGGATTTCGTCCAATGATTTTTATCTTTACGGCTGAAGGTTTAGTTATCCAGCAAATTATAAATAAACTCCATTTCGAGAACAAAAGATATATGTTTCTGACACATAATTTCTTTGACCTTAAAACCGTAAAACATATTGATACAAAGACATTTTAAGCCGTTCTCAGAAAAACTTTATTCAAACAAAATACATTTGAAAAATTGGATTGGATTCATCCAAATACCTTATAAAATGAAAAGGCGGATTCACCTGCAAAAATGGACAGGAATTTGAAAGCATTTTATTGCAAAGGAAAATATTAGATCTGTTGCTGGTATAAATCTCGCTTCAAAAGATGATTGAAATTTAAAAAAACCCCGAGACCCTATAAAAATAGCAAATACCAATTACAAAATTAGTTTGGGTTCTTTTAAGTATCACTTGAAATACGGAGGCGATTTCTTCCTCAAAAATAGTCAATGTTTCCAACCCATATATAGATGTGATTGGAAAAGAATATATTATTGTCTATAAGGATAAAATCTGGTTTCAAAAGATGATTGTAACTTTAAAAAAGCAAAGCGAGACACTATGAAAATAGAAATAACAAAATTCGATTGGATTCTCACAAATATCACTTGAAATGAAAAGGTGACTTCCCCTGCAAAAAAGTCAGAGATTCGATCCCAACTGTGGTTTCAAATGAAATTATTATCGCATATTCTTGAAACTCTCGCAAAAGGTGGCTGAATCTATAAAAATAGTAAAGGAAATAGCATTCGAATCCAAAATTAAATTGGATTCATCCAAATATCCACTTGAAATGAAAAAGCGGTTTTTCTTGCAAAAACAGTCAAGGATTCGAATCCACATACAAGTTGAATTGCAAAGGGAATATTATCATTTATGCCTGGAAAATCACGCTTCAAAAGATGATTGATACTTCAAAAAAAGCAAAGCTAAAAACTTTTAAAATAACAAATAGCAATTAAAAAATTGGAATATCCCTCTGAAATGAAAAGTGGCTTCTCCAACAAAAATTGTCGTGGATTCGAAGCCATATATAGGTTTGATTGTAAAGGAAAATATTATTATTCCTGTGAAACCTAGCTTCAAAAGATGATTAAAAATTTAAAAATGACAAATACCAAAAAAGATTTTTGGCCAATTCCCTTTATGACTCTGACCCTTCTTATAAGTTTGATCTTTAAGACAATCTTCAGAATCAACCCACAAGAAAAAGAATGAAACCAAGCATCTGCTCTTGGACTGTATAGGATACCATGGTTCAAGTCCAAGATTTGGAGAAAAGTGAGAATGAATAGCTAAATCATTTTGTCCTTAAAAAAAGTGTTTTATTAAAGAGCAGTTGTGGCTTTTCTTCATTCATTGAAGTTTCTGTTACCGTTTTTGGAAAACAGACGATGATCACGTTTATAACTAAATTTTCCATTTCAATCAATCAATTAATCAATCTACATATCAACATTCTGCTTTCAGTTTTGATTCGCCATCCAGATTATTTGTTTGAAGTCAACAGATATGTGGTACTCTGTTATTTATTGGCATGATCAGACAGTTTACTTGCAGAAATATGGCTACCAATTTTAATTTTTAGAGCAATTGTTATCACAGTATTTGCTCATGTTTTTAAATTCTTAATGTTAAGTTTTTACATACGTACTTCTTTTTAAGAAGAATATTTTTTTATATTGAAACGACAAGCAAAAAAACAAAGTATAATAAAGGTATGCAGCTTTCTATGGTATTTCAAATAATTATTTTTATTTGATAATTTTTATTAAAATTTTAATTTTTCATGTTATATGCCTAGATAATTCATATTTTTAATTATTTTCCTACATTTTTTGATATGTTTAAATTTATTGCAATGCTATTTATACCTTTCAAAATAATTTTTTTCTTAAAAATACAGAAAGACATAATTATCATTGAATTATTATGGATTATATATATATAAATATACTATAACGATTTCTTATAATTTTTGTTCACAAAACGATTACCATTGCTCGAAGTATATTGTTATGTGCTACTACTCTAGTGTTGCCCTATTCATGTAATACTAAACCATATTTATGAAGTCAAATTAAAACCAGTCCTCGTGTTAGTTCTTAAATGAGTAGTTAATATAGTTAAGCTAGTTTGTTTTAGATTATAAAAGTATATTATGGCTTGTTGCTAAAACCTAAACTTCGAGCCAAGGATGCACATTAAATCCATCAAGTCAATATTCTCTTTCTTGTTTGATGCAGAATTTGGAGAGGGTACCATCTCAGTTAACGTAATTGTTATCTGAAAATGGTTCAAAATAACGAAGTCCGTCTCAAAATAACCGTAGTGTTAGTTTAATATCAGTAATTGATCGATATCGGAGAAGTTCTGGTTCAAAACTTACTTCTACTGAAAAGTCATCTCAAAAATGGTCCACTGCATGCTAGATTCTATAGGGCAAAATTCCTAACCTTCCCCCCCCCCCCCGATACATAACTAAACTTGAAAGAGGGGAGGGTTCCCCGTCCCTCTTACCACGGTCCAAATTTACAAAACCCTCAACAAAAAAATGCGGTGTGTTGGTTCAAAGGATTGCATCATCATTGTTGCAAATAATAAAGCAATAGGATAAAATTTTGAGATGAGAACGATTTTATTTTATATTTATATAAGATATATAATATTGGTGTAATTGGTATAAGATGCTTTAATAAGACAATTTTTATCAAATTAATGGAAAACTATAAAACCGAATTTTTCACGAAATTGCCAAGAAAAATGTTTTTATTTATTTTTTTTGAGGAATTTCCTTTCTAAGCCAAAATAAAACAAGTACAAACAACTTTGGATTTTAAATAAGTCTTAATCCATACTTAGTGGCCATCTCATTCTTAATAAGTACAAAGTGTATACGAAAAGGCTAAATTATCTGAAGAATTACTTCAGATAATTGTTTTATTAATTCAAGACTATAAAATGCATTTTTAGAGAACTTGGGACTTTTATCGAATTTTCTTTTTTATGCAATAACAATACAACTCAATATTAAAAATCCTTCAATATACATAAATTTTAAAATTTAGAAAAATCTCTCCTATAAATATATTTGTCATTACCATTTTATAAATATTTTCTCAACTTGGCAAATACCACGCTAGTTTCTCACACATCTTGAACTCATGAATTTTTCACTAGGGTCGAATATTTTAATAGAACAACAGACATGCTAATTTGTGTAAACATTTGTTATGCATTCATTTTACAGAGATTACCGGTGATCCATACGGCGCTAAAATGCCCTGTTATATTATTTTTTTTTATTATCTAATTTTAATTACTTTTTTCTGGTCATTTTAATAAAGATAATAATATTGGAAAAAAATATTAAATATATTGACTCGAGTTATGTGTTTTTAGTATTCTCAATTTCACTGATCAATAGTGATCTCATGATATTCAGAATTTTAAATATGGCACGACAATAAAAATATGACAATCATAAATTCATTCTAGTGAGATAATTATAATTTCATCCTTTAAAATTTTTCTTTAGGAATCATGGAATTGCTCAAGTTAGCTAATATAATGTATATTTTGTGCTTCAATCTTTTGACTTTCTACATTCAATGCATTCCTGCATTTCCAGATTTGTCAGTAAGTATTTAAAAAATAAATTATTTAAACTTTAGTTATTTAAATATGTACTGAAAATGTATCATAACTGCTCAAATAGTTTTAAACTTTTCTTTATTTATTTTAAATCTATTATTTTCCTCTTAATTTGACAATTTTTTATTTAGAATTTATTTGAAATTTTATAAGTTCCTTGGATAAAAGTAGATTTTAAATCAAATAATTGCTAATATTCTGGTTCTAAAAATCATGAGAATTCAGGTTGCATTTTCCTGTAAATAATGACGTGTCATTTGATAGGAAAATGAAATTTTGATAGAATCCTTGTTTTGTGTTCCTTAGATTTTGTCGCCAATATGGTAACCCAAAAACACAAGTGGAATAATTTTTCAAGTAACCCTAATACTGATTCGTTTACAATTTTTTTCGATAGTTGAGTTGTACATCTACTACAACAGTAGTTTTATAAGAAATGCAAATTAGAAATATAGACAAATAAATATCAATTAAGGAATTCAATTAAATTGCAATTTATTATTAAATTTCCTTGTTGCTAGTAAAATATTCACTGTTTTCATAAAGAAAACTATGAACAGATAACCATCCATTCGCAATTTTTACCAAATTTGTTACTGTAATTAAAATCGTCTGTTTACAAATTTTGTCAGAACGGAAAATACAAAATAAAAATCTAAACATCTGCTCGAGTTTTTTTAATCGTTTGTCTTTATTTTACACTTTTTTATTTAATGTTATCTTACTTTCAAATGGAATTTTTTGATTTGTTGTTCTTTTCGGGGATTTTTCGTAATTATTAGATGAAACTGGGAATGCTCATTAATTCTGTTTGATGATTGGGATAATCAGAAATATTATGATAAATGTTATGAAGGATATTGTATTTTTGAATTTGATGTCTACATTTCAAAATATATAATATGGCACCCAGAACGACATCAGCATCACTGAAAAGTTCTACTGCTATTATGGAAATCACTTCAAGTTGTAATGAAGAATTAGTTGAATCGAATAAGTATATATATTCCTACAAATTTCTTCTTAAAAAAACATCAATCTCTAGAAGCGAAGCTATTAGTAGGGATGCTTTTATTTTTCCTTGATCCCTGTTCTTATGATTCTCAAAATCCTTAAGTTTAATGAGCTAGCCGAAATATTAGGTACCATCTGCTAACGAATTCATAGGTTATTTTTTAAAGTAAAAATTAATGCCCGATGTCTTTTCAGGTACTGAAGGCATTGTGTGTCTGATTTATTCCACTTCTTTTGAATTCTTTGAAAAGAATTATTAGATTCAATATTATAGCAAATATAATGAAGCCGTATTAAAAAAAGGTTTCCGGTGAATTCTTCAGATGCCAAAAGGGCATCGTTTGTTAGAATTTTGTATAAAGTATAGACCAGCCGTTCTCGTCAATGCAGAATTCAAAGGAGAATCAAAAATAGACTCATAAAGATTCAAAAAGAAGTATCCTTAGATAAAACAATCAAGATCAAAAAATCTGATACAGTTACCACCATTTTTATGAAATTTAATTGTTTCACAGTACTTATTATATAGCCAGCCCATATTAATAGGAAACTTCGTACTTTTTTATATCTTCGGTGAAATAAGTGGAGCTCTAAGTTAAAATTTACCCAAAATCCTTCTTAGTTTCTAATATACTAAGAAAACATAAAGAGCTCCAATTATCAATTCTAGATTTCGAGATTTTGATTTTAAACATTTAAACTCTCTGAATTTACCTGTTAAAACGCTAACTTGAAAGAAACAAGAGATATGATATTCCGTATGTGATATTTGCATTCTAATTGTATTTCTACGTAACTTGAACAAAAACAGTTAGCAGAAAATTTACTTTTCAGTAGCTCAATAATTCTTTCAGTAGCTCAGTAACGAGGTAAATAGATATAATTTTGATAATTTTTTCCCCAGAAAGTCCAACAAAATCCATCAATGTGTGGAATGTCTATTGAATTATTTGTTGAAATGAATGAACTATCTCAACACAATAAGTTAGATGGATGAATTTTATTTTGTAATCTTTACTTACAAATTGCTTTTATTCTCCATTTTAGTTTTGTCTGTCATAGACTAACTAATCTGTAATCATCTGGGGAAAAATTAAATACAAAACCAAATTAAATAAAAATAACTTTTTTTACTTTTCGCCAACGGATTGTCGGTGACGCCAAAGCCCTCATCCCAAAAGCATGTTCTGACATGATAATAAAAAGACTAAAATAAAATCTGCTATGCGTATTTCATTGTATCATGTCAGAATATAATTTCTTGAACGGCCAAGCACCACGTACACTTGCTAGTTAAATTATATTTTTATTCATTTTAACGGTATTATTGAATGGGTTATTTTAGTATCGCCAACGATCCAAGAAAAACTTTGTCTCGCTTTTATTATTTAAAAAAAAATACCCCATTTCCTATTTATTTCATTTCATGTAATCACGTACTTAAAATGACATTTTTCTATAGTTTATTGGCTGTAGTCATTAACTTATTTTTTAAAATCAAAGCTTTTGTAAATGGGATTGCATCACGTTATTATGTCAGAACATGATGTTGTTTTTGAGATTTCGTTTTTGGAGTCAACAAAAAGCCGTAGGCGAAAAATAAAAACTTTTATTATTTGCACGAGCATCTCAAAAAATAAGCTTTGGTATTACAGAATATAGTGATAATGATGTATTACAGCTTATAGAGATAGTGATGTATTACAGCATATAGTGACAGTGATGTATTACGAAAGCATATAGTGACAGTGATGTATTACGAAGGCATATAGTGATAGTGATGTATTACAGAATATAGAGATAGTGATGTATTATAGCATATGGTGACAAGGATGTATTACAGCATATGGTGACAATGATGTATTACAGCATATACTGTAGTGACAATGAAGTATTACAGCATATAGTGATAAGGAGATGTTCTAAGTAACCTAAGGTAGGAATATTTTCCTTCTTGGTTCAGTTGTGTCTAATATCTTCATTCAGTTGTGTTCCTTTGTCATCTTTTATTACCATAAACGAATAATTCACCTAAAATTTATCACTGTTCTGTCTAGTTCCCCAGACAAACGAATTCCTCCCGGTTGAAAGAATCGCGAAATGGGGAGCCCAACAGTAAAGGTAAGAAAAATTGCTTGTATTATTTAAAAGACTTGAGTCTCTTTTCTCCTTCTGACAATGCTCATTTACGTCATTTTTGTCTTTATTACTGCATTGCAGTTTTTCGTATTTCAAATGCAATTCGAAAGTTCTTTCATTGACTGAAAAATGTCTTCGATGGTGTATCCAGACGTTTTATCGCCAGTGAGTACCATTTCCTTTTTTGTGAAGTTATTTGTGCTCACATATTTAGATGCGCAATGGTGACAAAATAACGAAATTATTTATTACAGAGTATTACAACGAAAGGACAAGGAAACCAAGCATACTCACTTGCTACATAAAATATCAATTGATGAAGTAAGAATACAGGGACTACAGTATTGCATTAAGGTTGTCAAATCTGGTCTAAATAATTTTCTAGAAAATGGGAATAAACTTTTCGGATTGATTTTTTTTCTTCAGGACCTTAATTTAAAACAACTTTGAAATAACTTGGAAAACAATTATAAAAGATTTGTAAAAACAGTTCATCTATAATATCAATGTAACTATTTTCCAGTTTTTTCCCCTGTTTCTTTATATAAAACTTTCAAAATTACTTTTCATTGTTACATTGAAATTTAAAATATTTCCGTCAAATCAAATATTTATATCTTCCCATTTTAGTTTAGTGTTGAAATACATTTCGATATATTTTGTCCCTTTACCATTGTTTAACATTAAGAAAAATTTAATATAATTATTATTTTTTTAGTAAGCACATTATGAATTTATTTAAATTTTTTAAGAATATTTAAGTAAAATGTTGAATTATAATAAAATTTTTACTGTTTTTTTGAAGTATGAAAACTAATTTTTTAAAATTTCTTTAAAAACTAAATTTTATATACAAATTGTGAAAGACCCAAGAGAATGAATTACTTTTAAAATATAGTAGTATAAAATTGTTATATGTGCTTTGACTTATATACAAAGTATATCAACATATTCAAAATGTTGTAAGTGGTCCAAGGACAATAACGTTTAATAAGATTTTTTTCTGTGCGTTTCATGTCGTTATTATTCATTTTCTGTATGAATTCTTATGCTTTTTTCATCAATGGATCGTTAATAAAATTTTGCATATTCCATTTTCCATGAATTCCACTATAATTACTAACTTGATTTCAAAACGACTTTTCGAAAAAATTTCTGCGACTATTGATACTTTCTTTCAGAATCTGTTTTCCAAAATTTTATGCAGTTTTTACATAAAATTTGGCTTCAATTTGTTCATTGGTTTTGATTCAAAATTGCCTGTAGATCTCACCACAAAATTAAAAATACTTCATAGTTATTTTGATATTAAGAAATATATTCAAAAAGCCGAATTGGGTTTTTTTATTCTTTTTTATCATATTATTTTATTTTTTTTATTCATAAATCAAAGATGCTGGAGGCAAAATAAACCACACTATTTTAATACTGGAATCCACTGTTCCTTTTATACGAAGAAATATGAAAACTGTTAAGATGAGTTAAAACTCAGCCTGCTACGAACCATCCAGAAAGACTGCGCATGCTCAAAAATTGCAGGGTAGTAGGTAAGCCCGTTGGGACAAGAACTTGCAGCTGCCCGCACTCTCTGCTCATGCGCAATCTTTCTGCACATGCGCGATTTACTAGAATCGTATAACTGGCTGAATGTAAGCCCACTTTGGATGAATAGCGGATTGCACTAGGCCCGAACTCCCAATCTTATGGTTAGTAGCCGATTATCAAACCGATTGAGCAAAAGGGTCCCTTCAGCTTGAAGGATATTAATTGGCTTATATAGTAATCACCACAGAGTATCCCCCAGTGAGTTTGGCAGACGATACTTATGTGAAGTGGTGAAGTTAATAATTGTCGTATTTAATGCGCGTCTAGAGCTTTAAGTCGCCGATAGAGGGCGCCACGACAGTTGGACGAAGCCAAGGGTGATGTTTGCGTTCTTCCAAGGTCGGTCGCCGGATTATCATTATAGGTTGAATAGTGGATTGCGCTAGGCCTGAACTTCCAATCTTATGGTTAGTAGCCGAGTATAATACCGATCGAGCAAAAGGGACCCTTCAGCTTGAAGTATATTAATTGGCTTATATAGCAATCACCACACCACCTTTAGTGCTGATAACTTTCAGTTGTATATTTGATTACGTGAGCAGTTACATCCTCTATATTAATGCCCTTAAGAACTACTACACAATGAGCTCAATAAATACCAGATTACTAGAATGGCGTCTAAAATATCAATCATGATTTGAAAATACAGTGTTAAAAAAGAATGTATCTATTTGCGAATAAATGAAATTTGATTGCCATTATAGGCGAAGAAACTGATTGCCGAAAAAGGCTATTAAATTATCCACGCATATTATAAGATTGAGGAGGCTATAAATAGAAGAGGTTATCAATAAATTATAATGCTATTTGTAAGCTGGTTAGAAACCCAAAAAATCGATGTGGAGAAGAAAATGAAATCCTTAGAAACCCATGAGTAGAAAAAATTTTATAGGTAAGGCATTTCCACTCTTCTTCAAGGCAGGAAAAAATCCACTTTCCCAATAAAAAAAATTCATTGTTTATATAAAATTATTTCAAAAATTGGATCCCAAGTGTTAAAAAGTTTGTATTTCTTGACTATTCTAATCTTGTGATCATCAAAGAAAATCATGGCATAGCTAATTTCTGCAATTCTAGATTATGAAGTGGTTCAGTTGCGAATCCTATCCAAGAGGAGCGCTGATGACAAGGACATGATCAGGGTCCACCTGTCTGCCTTTGGAAATAACATTCACCTCCGCCTCGAAAAGAAGGATGATTTCAACGATAAACTGCAAGGTTTAAAAATGTACGAAGCAACATTGAGCGACGGCAATATTAAACTCGAAGAAATAATCTTGAAGGTAAATCGGGAGAATATTTTTATTACCTGAATAGATAATTTCTCTTCTCAGTATGCTATATAATTTATTTCAAAAATGGCAGAATGAAGGAAAGCATACATCAAAAATTATTAAACCACTTTTTAATTGAGTCTACTATTTGCAAATAGTACGAGAATATTAATTCTGAATAATTTTTACATTAAATTTCTCAACTTAACATTCCATTTTATGCATTTAATCTTTTAACAAGATATTGCATCATTCATGGTAATTTTATTATGAAGTGATATAAGTGATATAACATAATTAGAATGGCTTCAATAAGTAAAAGTCGACATACATAGTTCAAAAGATCTTATATAATATAATATATATGATCTTAATGCTCTAAAATTAGATAAGAATAATCATCGTTTAGTGATTGAATGTTCAAATTTTCATCATTCTCTTAAAAATAACGAAATCGACTACTATTGGATTTCTGTATAAATTGGAATTTCAGGGAAAGTTAACAAGTAAAAAAACAGAAAAAAACTTCAGTAAAATTTGGAAATGGTTTCAATGGTTGATCTTTGTGGATTTTTCAATTTTCCCAGCAACGAATAAAGATAGAATCTAGAAAGGTAGACAATAAAATCCTACCTTTGAAAGCTTTGATATTCTAACTATAAGGATATGTGATGTTATTTTGACAAGACTAAGATTAGGACACACATTTTTAACTGTCATTTTTAATGTTCTAATCTAGCCCTTATGTGTAATATGTGCAATTGCATTTTAAGCGATGATATTTTTTTATATTCTTACAAAAATATTACTCAAATTGTTTGCTCAAGCATGTTTTGATACTCATATTGTTGATCTAATTAACAGCATTTAAGTGAATTTTAATCACATTTTTCACTTTTAATATCAACTGTTTAAAATAATAAAGCTTTAACCTTTTCATTTTTTAAATTTTTATGTTCTGAAATATAATGAACTTTTAGAACAATTTGGTGAAATAGGCATGTCATTAAGCCAAAATAAACCAAACCTCTTTCAATTCCTACTGTCTGTTAACACTCTCCCTATATTTATTTTGTTCAAATTTTAAATTGTTAATAAAATGTATTTTATTCAGCCACTAAAGTTTTAATACATTTTTTTAAAAACTTGTTGTGGATGACATTTGATGTTAATACAGTTTTTTCAAATATTAATTCTTCATTTAAATTTAGTTTTTAATACTTCAAATAGAGTTTTAGAAGTTTGTAATGAAAATAGAAATCAACAGGCAGTAGCCCAATCTTTAAAATGCGAGGATTTCAATATTTTTCACGTGAATGTGAAGAATGCGAGCTCAATTTTTGCAAAAATCAATTTTTTGATAAATTATTTATATAAATTGTAAAAGAAGCAACTAAAATAAAAAAAATTCTGTATTGACTTAAGTAGAAACTAATTTTTATATATTACTTGTTTAATTTTTACCATCAAAAATGTTACATTCTTGATATTCTTTTTGTGCTGTTCATGTAATATTATTTGAAATTATGGAATTTATCCATCAGTTAGAACCGTAAAGAGAAAATTAGGACGTGGATTCGAAACTGCTTCTTTTTTTTCTTTTTCAAGGAAATCAGTTGCCTAAGATATCGTATTTGTAAATAATAAAATGCATATATTAAATAATAAATCGAATTTCAAATAGATCATTTAGTTTTTATCAAAAAATCTTTTTTGTAAATAATAATTAAAAATATCTAAAGTATACATATTCAATACATTTATGTATTAAATATCCAAATTCGAAACAAAGAATTTAATCTGAATTATTTTTATTAATAATTTTTAGGAAATTTAGGACTGAATTATTTAACCAAATCATTTTTAGGAAATAATTTTCCAGCACGTGAACAAAATGTGCAATTTACTTTTCTTTACTGCTGAACTGAGCAGAATCAATAAATTTGTTTTTGACTGATCTTTCTAAATTATGCCACGGGCCAACTCTTCAAACATCACTGTCTCTTGGAGGGGCACGTTATTTATAAAATAACCGTTGTGTCCGTTATTACCGCATCCCGTGATAACGTTCTATTTTTTCAAGGCGGTGTGGCCTTCTGATCACATGTATTTAGTCTGAAGACTGATTTCACCAAGACCTGACATCCTCTTTTCATAAAACATACGACTTAGGCATTTGAAGTCTAAACTTAACTATATCCTCAATAATCGAACTTTCAGCTTCTTTCATTGCCACCAACTTTGAGTGTGTTATTTGTAGAATATTCTATCTCTTGAATCATTCCTTTTTTTTTTTTTTTTTTTTGCAAATATGGAAAGGTTTGTCTAGCTCCTCATCTTTAAATACTGCCATATTAGAATAATATTGCAAGAAATGGGCTTAGTTCACTAGAGATGTATCATAGTCTCTATTGAGAAAATCAAGTTACCACGCATTCCAATATTTAGAGACTGAGTGAGCATGCATGACCTCAGATCAATAATTTTTCTGTCTGTCATCCAAATTTCCTGGTATATGCATGTAACTTCCATGCATTGTTATGTCAAAAAAAATATCCTCAAACTAATATTAATAAGTCAAAAGAAGAAACATTTATCTTGTAAATGATTCCTCATTTTTTTTATTTCTGTAGGTGGTTCAAAATCCCATTTTCTACCTCGTCATTGATCATCTGCCTAGAAACACTAAGGCAGACAGCAGTGTCACTCCTTTTCGTTTTACATAGCTGTTAAGGTATTTCTACAGCTTTCTGCTCTATATTTTGTTCAAATTCGTTATAGTTTGTTTGAGATTGGAGGATTTATTTACTCTCGCATCGTAATTTTGGGTGACAATGTTGACTGTCTCAGTGGTGTTAGTCAGACAACCAGTAAGGAGGTAGAAAATGTGACCTTGAACCACCTACGGAAAATACACTGACTATAGCGAGGGAGGGAGGGAGTCATATCCTTGCAGAACTTTATTGCTTTTCTATACTATCTTTCATGTTATAAAATTTGAGGAGAATCGCAACAGCCGTGGCAGGTTATCGCTATCTTATCGCAACTCCTTAAAACATGCAAACTCTAACAGGTACTTAACAACACCACACCTTCGTTTCTAAGGCTCATATGGGCCCTTTTAGGTTCGGTATAGATGTTGGTGAACTTTATTAAAAAAAAAAAACGCGCAGCACAATTTGAAAAAAAAAAACCCGATACAACATGAAAATATAAAACATAACAATAAATAACAAAAACTAGGATGAAGAATATCTGGAGTACAACAAAATTGGAGGAAGGAACGTGATAATGTACAGTAAAAGTGGGAGTGAAAATATAAAGATATAAAAAAAATTAGTTACTTGGGGGGGAGGTAAAGGTTTTATTATGAATGAAATGCGAGGTGTATTAAATGATATCCTAAAATTTGATAAGGTTAATCTAATTATAATAGTTCTCCACGATCAACTAGGACTTTAATCCAGTTTTATTTTTTTAATATGAATTAGTAAGGACTCTTTTATACCAAAGACTTTCTATTATATTTATTTAACTCTCACAATGGCATTAGTTGTCATAATACCGTCTAAATATTTTGAAGTAATTCGGAAATATTCCACGCCAGTTGAGAATTGCACCACATTTGGACGAAAACATTAAGTTTTCAGCCGTTCATAAACAAAAATAAGTTTATCATTTAGCTTTTGTCGATAATCCCAATGATCCTGCTAACGGCATATCCATTCCAGCATAGATATACTAGGTCTTCCCATTGACATATTAACTCCACAGTGTTTATAATATTAATAAATATTGTAAAATACCGAAAATTATACGGCATAATGATGACCTTCTCCAGATGAAAAGAGGGTAACAACATTGTACCTTAACACTTTGCTGAGTGGTGACGAGTTAACTCGTCTTTTCATGTCCAAACGTTGTTGACTGGTGACGAGTTGACTCGTCATTTCACTTGCATTATCTGTTTCAATTTATAACACCGAGGGCGATATAGAACATTGCAAAAGCTTGGCGTATCGTGTTTAGTCTTGTCCGCTCTATAACAGAAAAATTACTTTTCCTAGTATTTACATTTTTATTAGAGTTTTAGTAAAATTCCAAAAATTTCAACCATGACGGAACGTATCGGCGAAGAACTTTTTGATGTTCCAATTCAACAAAATTCATTGGAGTTTTTTTAGAACGTTTTACTTTCATATTCAATTACAAAAAAGTAGCCGGTGACATGACATAGTTTCTGTGTAAAATTGCCGGTCACCAAAGTGTTAAGTTTAGCAAAGCATGGTCAAACTTGCTGGCCATCTGCGTCTCTCAATATCAATGCGAAAGTGCTTATAACAGCCACGAATCTTTTTTCAGGGTGATGATCCAGGAATACCTTACATAGACCCGGTTCAAATGGCTGCTGTCACCATTCGTCATGCGCCTGACGGAGTGTTGCAAATGGTAAGGATTGAGTTGAACTATCCATTTTAAACCAGTTATTGATGTGTCTACAGACACCTATATATATATATCTAGTATTTGGGTCATTTATAATAAAGTATGAAGATGCATTTTGAATTGTTTTTTCTTGATATATTCTGCAGTTATTTCCCCTGTTGTTCTTCGATAACTTTTCACTTGTCAAGAATCGTTATTTGAAAACAGATAAAAAGTGAAAGTAGCGAGTTTCTTTTTCCCTTTTTAAAAATTGGAGAACTGGATGTTTTGGTAAGGAGGGTTTCCGAAATTTTCGGGCAAAAAATATTTTTACATAATTTTACAAGCATTTCATTATTAGTATGCATGTTTCTTTGATATCGTATATCGTTTTAAAAGGATGACGAATAACTGTTATATCATAGCTGTTATTTCATCTCAAAATGTAGGTCGAGCTTCAAAACTTTATTTGCTAGCTAGAAAAATTGAAAATGAAAGTTTAAAAAAATTATCATTGCATATATGTATATAATATAATTCAGAGAGAAAGAGTATCCTGATTTTTCAAACCGGTTTAAATTGGTTAATGATTTAAATTAAGGTAAATAATGACTTAAAAATAATATTCTTATATGATAATTTGAAATTTAAGATCAAATATTTAATTTAATTCTTTTTTGTATGAGACTCTCAATTAGTGACTCGCATACTTTCCGTACGATGTAGATCAATTATAGGTAGACGAAAGTAAACTTTCAATGGTCCAGAAAAACCCATGAGGTATTGAAGAAAAAAATCATATTATTGCTTTCTCAAGTTCACTCGAAAAGATATGCATATCCGAAGACTTTTTCATGAAATCTGAAAAAGAAAAATTTAACTAAGACGTACTAGTTTATTGATTAATAATTGTTTAGCACCAGAATGACTGAAATGTGTTAAAAAAAGTGAAAAATAGAAATTTTTGAAAAGGCCTTTTAAAAAATTATCTTAGATTTTAGTTTGGTAATAGTGGAGAAAAGTTATTTATTATGTTCACAATTTTTTAAAAATTCTGACACAACATCTAAAAGTACCGAAAAGAGTTTAAAGTTTGTAAAAAAATTGAAAAGTATAAACCTTGATAAACTTGATCATATTCACATACGAGTCTATTTTTCGCTTTTATATATCTTCCTTTTGTGATTGAAACATAGACACTTTGAGCCGATTCGGCCACCAGTTTCACAGCTCTTTCTACTGCTTGCATGTGACAAGGAAGCCTCGTAAAGGCGATAACTGAGAACTCTTTCATGGAGCTTCCGATGCCTTCTGTATAAAGTCTTTGAAAGAGTCACTATAAACATGTTTTAGCTGGGGAAGGGGAGTTCAGTTACTTAATTTTTATGCCATGAGCTCGTGTCAATATAATCCTTTGCGTCAAAGTTCATCTTTACTTCCTGTTCTTGCTTTCAAAACACTTCGTAAACCAGGTTCTCGTTAATTTGATCTACAACGTACTTGAGATTGTCAGAGAGATAGCATAAATATTTGATAACGTTAAAAAGATGTCTGGAACCTAATGTACATGAAAAGATAATACTAAGCCAGAAAGGTACCTCGTAGTTTCATCTATTCTTGTCTATTTTTTGGAACTGGTTGTATTGCTTATTTTTGTAAAGAATTCTACTGTTTTTCATTGTTGCCATTGTCGCCAAAAATCGTATCTGATGCACTAGTATTTTTTGTCCGTTCATGATTAAAACTTAACTATTTTCTGTAGTTCTTTACTCTTTTTTTTTCTCTTTTTTCTTCCTTAAAGAGCTCGTGGCAGCAATATCAATATTGCCTTCAATAATTTTTCTTTTGCAGCGTTGATGTTTTAGAGCCTTTTATTCCATAACTGGCAACTTATTTTCTTTTATGCATGTTTGCAATATCAAATAAACATCTAGCTTCTATTATAAATTCTTTGAGGTTGAAATTAAACTTACGTGAACATTTTCTGCCTTCAGACTTTAATAAATTCCTGAATTTAGCATGATAAGCTTTTACCATTTGGAAAATCCTTTTGTTAGAAGCAACAGGAATTGGAACTTTTGACCATATTTGTTCTATTATGGAGGCTAAAGAGTTACATATTTCTCTTACAGAAGGACCCTTCTTTGAAGCAATTTTGAGGCTGTCTAACATAACAGTAATACTGGATTCGTATTTAGAGATTTCAACATCAAGCAAAGCACTAAATTTCCCAAAAAGAGAACACCGATATTTGTCTTCATTAACTTAGACTGCACAACTATTACTCACAGAAGGTCATATAAGCAAACAAACAAACTAAGTAATCAGTTACATTAACCATTTATACTATAGACGGAGTGGAGATGCCAACTCAACTGAACTCGGCAAAGCTACTGATTTAAAAAAAAAACAGTTCTGCCCTTATCACCAAAATCACCCAAATCTCCACCTTACTTCAAAGACAACCTCTCCGGTGACGATTCAGTTCAATGATAGTGCACCAGCAAAACTATTTTTATGCTTTTGTTCATATAACAAAGCCTATTTAAAGTGTTTTATTTCATAATCGAATCACGTAAACATCCCTGAATTTGCAAAAGTTTGGTTTTATGAAACGTTAACGTCCTATAATATTTTATAGATAAATTTTATTTATCAATGTATCAAATATCAATGTATCGTTTTTATGTATCAAAACATTTTTGCAAATTAAAACTAAAAAGTTGATTTTTTACTGTTGTTGTTTCATTTTTAATAAACGTCATTGTGCATTCAAAGCATACTTGTGTATATTATTGCACAT
>JAOUZG010000367.1:310316-348982 GCA_026289955.1 Argiope argentata
TTTTTTTTCAAATATCAATTCATTAATTGGGTTATTTTTTAATAATTAATTAGTTTTAAACTTTCCAACCAAAAGTCTTCATTTCGCCACAGCCAAATAAGTAAGACTTCATAGGTTTTTCGGATTTTTTGAAGAACTTTTGAATTGAAATTAAAAATTTCTAATCTGTATTGCGTTACCCCAACTGGCATAGAAAATTCACGATTGGTGTTGAAAATTCATGATTTATTTTCAATGGACATGGAATTGATATTGTTTTAGCAAGACATAAATTTTGATCAATTATTTACAATAACTGTAATTGTCAGTCCGGGATAATCTGGTTGGTATGGCGTTGGAACCGTATCCCATTGGCTGCGAATTCGAGCTCCATGTATAGAAAAGAAAATGGAAATTACTAGGAAATTTGATAATTATTTTGCCGCTTAATATTGTGATTTTGTCATATTCATATACATATTTATATTAATTGCAATTATTTAATAAAAAGTAACTAAAGTAAAAAAAATTCTTTAACATAAGAAGGAATTGATAGTAAAAAAAAATATTTGTTATATTACTTGTTTGTGACACATCGTAATTTGTAGTGCAGGAATTCATAGTAATCTCAAAATTGTGCTTACCGATATAGTTTGTTTCTTTTTGTTGTTGAACCTCCAATTTATAGATTAAATTTCAATTTGCTTATATACTTATATGTCATTAAATTATAGATAAATTTCCAACTTTGCTTACTTTTTATAGGTTGATCTGAGGTTCAAGACTCTTACAAACCCTAAAATCAGTTTGATTCTATCACAAATTATAATTTTTAAAGTAAGTATATAATATGTGATGTCATCAAAATTTTACCGAGTGATAACTCCAAATTGGTCTTTTAATTTTGCTTATTTATAACAATCACAGTCTGACAAACACACAACATAAAACGCGAAAACAATAAGAAAATTATACATTACAACATTTGTAATCCAACTTCCACTAGGTTTATGTTCTTAACAATCTTCAAAGCAACCCAATACACCGCATTCACATTCTCTGTCGCCCGCAAAGCTCTGTCTCTCGCGCTAACGGAATGTCAATCCTATTATTAATGTAAACACTGTGCTGACATCTATCGGCTGTTTGGGCAACTAGCAGGTCAAATTCTTTACAGTCTTTCTTACTCCCTACCTGGGAGAAACCTTTTCTTGAAACTATGAGAAATCCGCATTATTCAAGGATATATCAAATAATTTGAATTTTAAAATGGTTTGCGTGATTACATAGAGATTCTAGTAAATATAGGCTGCATCTAGATATCATTAGCTACATGCAGTTATAAATTGTATGCATAAGATATATATAAAAAAATCAGCATGCGAATAAATATTCCATTGGCCTTGAAACAATAATATTTCAACCTTCCTCCACAATTTTTTTCCAGTTTCATACGAGTTTGTTGTTGTTACTTATAGCACTTTACGAGCCCACCGATAGACCAGTCAGTGATTTCAGCCGAATGAGTTTTTTTCAGTAGCGCCAATTAGATCCAAGAGTACGACTTAGCTGCACAAACACACGTCACAGACCATTTTTACGTGGTGGACTTCATGCATTTCATTCCTTCATCCACATACCATAATTTAGATCTGGAACAGAGAACGATCACCTCTGACTCAGTACCCCCTCCCCCCATAATGGTATTGCTCTCGTCATGCAGAATTTCGTGACCACGACAGATTTAACCCGCGCTGGTCACCCCATACACAGAGTGTCTTCGGCTGGTGGATTCAAACTCTCAGCCCTAGGAATGCGAATCCAGCTCCTTACCAACCAGGCTATCTTGGCTCTTATAAGAGATTGAATTATGAGAATAAAACAGGATGTGAAAGAATACAACACGAGAACTTTCTTACGAATCGCCTTAAACAGGTTACAAGTGAATGATGAGTAAAAGGTTTGATTGTTATTCCAAGATATCTTATCATGGCTATATTTTTTAATTACAATTAGCCATAGCAACGACAATAATATGATTAGTTGAATTATTCAAAGAAAATTAGTCTCTGAAAACTTTGTTCTTTTAACAACTAATAATACTCCAGTTATGGGTTAAATGAGATTTTTAAAAAAGTATTTGGAAAGGGAAAAAGGCTCCAAGACTTGTATCGCCTAAGGCTTCTAGAAGGATTAATCTTTCTGATAACTAATTGTAATTAACATGTTATGCTTAATATCTTATTGTAATTAAAATATTAATAAAATTCATATTCTTGAAATTCTTCCTCTAGTTTTTTTATTTATCAAGAAGTATTATCTTATTTTGAAATTTTATAATGCATATTCAAAACTTAATGGAAATGTTTTCTTTTTTCAATCCTTTTCTAAGTTTTCATATTCGCCAAACAAAGTATTTCCAATCAAATTATCAGATTTCCAAATTTTATATAAACTTTGCTTCATTTTCCCCGAATTTATCAAATTCGGCTTTGTTTCCATATGTTTCCAATCATTCTCGTCTAATAAAGCTGTTGTAAAAAAAAGCCGAAAGAGAAAAAAAAATGATTTCAAGTGAGAAAATGAATATTTAATAAGAAAATTGCATATTATTGTGTAATTGTAGCATATGATCGGCTAAAAGAATTGATTCAAAAAAGCAAAAAAATAGGATCAAAACAGATGTACGTACAAAGAAAAATATATTTGTATATGTTAAATGTCCCAGTAGAGAATTGTAGAAAAACAAGCATTTTTTGGAATAATGAAGTACGTGAATTATATTAATTATATTATATAATTATAAGATAAAGTTTAATTTCATATAAATTTATTCATTACCTAATTTCATAAAAATGTCCCTTTTTCAGAGTGAGGCTCCGTTCCTGAATGAGAATGTATTTCCCCGCACGAATATATTCAACGGGGACGAAGCCATGATTGACTTGAGTCGCCATCTTTATTCGGCCAAAAAGAAGTTGGATTTATATCCAGATTTCGATTTGGCCCTCCTTTTGACTAACCTCGACATGTGCATTGGATATTCTCCATGCTATCGGGACACTGTAGGTACGTTAAAATCTCGTTATTTATATTCGTTCAGAGGTCAATTCTATTTCTGAACCAATTTCTGCATGATTCTTTGGTAAAAGAACCGATCGTTCTATTTCTAAATGATCCGTTCCTCATCCAAATTTGCTTGGCTATTGTTCTTATTCCCAGGTAGCACATCCCGTAGCATAATATTGTACAATATTGTGCAGTATTATATTATATTATACAATATTCCACAATATTAAACAATATTGCGAATATTGGTCAATATTGTACAATATTTGTGTGCCACTAGAGTTAGCACAAAACGCTGAACAACTTCGTTATATTTTCCCGACATTTTCCGACATTCGAAAAACGAATAACATAATGGAAATATCGAAAAATATTGTGTGCTAATAAGGATAGCATTTGATATGGTCTTGAATAATTAGATGAATAAGAAGAAAACCGAAGTAATAATATTTTGAATCTATCGTTAATTCATTGATATTCGAAACAGAACATGTTTGGACAATGAACCAAATTTTAAATAATTGACGAAGGTATTGTTTAATAATACATATTACTATCGAAGTAAAAATGCGCAATCAAGCTAATCTCATCAACATAGAAATTTATTAATATTGTCTCAAAAAAAACTGCACATAGTCCCCTAGTAGCACACAAATATTGTACAATATTGAACAATACTCGCAATATTGTTTAATAATGTAGAATATTGTTTAATATTGTAGAATATTGCTTAATATTGTAGAATATTGTTTAATATTGTAGAATATTGAGCAATATTGTACAATATTATACCACAGGATGGGCTACCTGGTTCAGCATGGCTCCGAGGTAAAGTACGAATTTACAACGTGAAAAGTCAAGATTTTGAATTCCAACCTATTCGCATTAATTTGAATTTCTTATTTTTATTTGTTTAGTTTATAGAACAAATAAAATATATTATCTAAAAGTTTATAGAACTTTCAATGACCTCCTTTATAATTCTAGTTTATTATGGAAAGATGCAAATTCTGAATTAAACCAGCAGTTAGTTCAGTTTTATGCGTGTCTTTTAAAAGTTGCTTAGAGAAATAAACTTGATGACTCCATTCCACTTCCGTGCCTAAATTTTTCGTTTGCGCCTCATAGTATCATTACATCCATACATTTCTATATAATAAATTACTGTTAAAGTGTCCTTTAAATGTCTACCATAGAGGGGAGATCATCCTTTTAACATAATAACTATTTTTTCGCTTTTATCTACAACAGCAATCACTAAAGATAATGATGTATCTTTCTTTTCTAACAGGTCTCGCTTATTTAATGGGTGCTTGCACAACATACCATTCGAAAGAACAATGGATGGGGGTAGCAATAGTTGAAGACCAAGGAGGATTCGACGGTATTCTCATTACAGCGCATGAGATCGGGCATTTGTAAGTAATAAATTGATATAAATTTTCTGTAAATTTAATATTGTTTATTTTAAGTCAATAAATTATATCTATCAATCATATAAGGGACAACTGTAGTTATAAATATCAGTAATATAAGGGACAACTGTAGTTATAAATATCAGTCATATAAGGGACAGCTGTTGTTATAAATATCAGTCATATAAAGGACGACTGTTGGTATAAATATTAGTCATATAAAGGACAACTGTTGTAGTCTATAGTTAATTGCTCTGAATGTGAATTTTATCCAGTTATTTCAATGATTCACAATGTAGTGTCATTGGGAAACTGCTGTAGGCTATAGATAATTTGCCTTGTGACTGTTACCCAGATAATTATTTCATTGATTTGTGGTGTTAGCTTCATAAGCCAGATAACAGCCTTCGGGCTGAAGTGGCACTTTTGTTCAATGGTTTTGTTACTCGGCTTCTGGCTCTAGCTTCTCGGATTCACACTGCGACCTACACTCACTACATTGGTGACTTTGACAATTCAACCTCATGCCATCTACCCACAGCAAAAGTCGTCGGATTCACTTGACGCAGCAATCAAAAACAAAGCCGTTGCACTCACTTGACGCATCGGCGCACTCACACGCTCGTCATAATGCTTGGTGCTATAAAAATACTTGTCCGTTGTCCACTGCAATGGGAGCATGAAGAACCTGATACCTTGGGAAGCTGTATGTACAATATTTGACAGCAGGAGTGAAGGTGAGGTGACGTGTGTCAGGACTCGTTTTGATTATTGGCTAAGAGGGGTGGGGTGGGTGTACGCATACTTTAGATTTGGTGACTTTTTGATTCACGTGAAGTTATTGGTATTAGACCAAAGAATTATGGCTGGATTTATAAAGTTAATGAAGTAAAATTTTAGCCAAGCAGTATGTTCCCGGGTGTTCTGGTTTTACAGTTGGGGGGGGGCATTTTTCTAATTGCATCTTTGTCTATTTTTCCATATTGTTCTACACATTTTGAGATAGTTTTCTTATGTGCTTCTTTAGGGGGAGGATTATTAAGGGCTTTTTTTTCATTTTTGTATTTGGCATGAACCAATGCATTTTGCAAATATTTCTAATCAACTGGTTTTGTAATTTTTCAATTATTCTGAGATTTGTTTAAGAGCATAACCCCACACTGGGTAAGCATAAGTTATTACTGTAGGCACACAACACTTGCAGCTGGAGTCTACCAGACTTTTATAGGTCTTGGGTGGCAGGGCGAGAAACCTCTAAACCAATCAGGGAGCATCTATGTTTCTATTGGATGGAGCATGAAAATTCTTGAAGTTTTCACTATTATCCATATTATTGCCAAATTTGTCTCCAAGACCTGGCATTACTAACGCGACACTCTCTTAGCATGCAACAATACTGATCGTAAAACGGTCTTCCTTACGATGGCCTTATTCTTGTTGGGAAGCAATAATTTTTTTAGCTTTATGAAAAGTTTGAATCTGATTCAATTTCCAAATTCTTAGTTTCAATAAAAAAATATATAGATTTAAAGTCATCAAAACGGAATTTAGGTAGATTTTATATATCTATTGTCTTTGTAGATTAGGAGCAGATCATGATGGTACTCCAAATCACCGTCTGGATCTTCAACATTCTCTCGTTTGCAGTTTGGAAGAGGGATACATCATGAGTCACAAGTCATTTTCAAGTCGGATATTCCAATGGTCAGAATGCAGCATCAAGCAATTTAGAGACTTTTTAAAGTGAGTACAGTTATTTTATAAATAAATATTCCTCACATTTTCTTATCTCGTAGTTTCAAACCCATGGTGGATCGTGTACACAAGAAAAAAATTATGCAAAAGATTTTTGAAATGGAAAGGAAACAATACATATACTAGAAAATGCCCAGCTTTTCATTAACATCACACTTTTACTTTATATTCATGATATTTATTTTAATATTTTTATTACTGATAAAAGATAAATAAATACAAAATGTATAATCCAAATATATTTTATTATTTATTCTATTCATATATGTTTAAAACACATAAAAAATTTATAGAGGATTGCAATAATCGCTTTTTTTCAGGAGATTGAAATAATTGTCTTTTTAAGGGGATTGCACTAATTGTACATTTTGATAGTAGATTTCAATAATTGTAATTTTTAATAGTGGGCTTCAATAGTTGCCTTTTTAATAGTGAACTGCAATTGTTGCTTTTTTTAACAGCGAACTGCAATTGTTGCTTTTTTTTAACAGCAAACTGCAATTGTTGCTTTTTTTAACAGCGAACTGCAAATGTTGCTTTTTTAATGGTGGGCAGCAATAATTTCTTTTTTAATAGATAACTGCAATTGTTTCTTTTTTTAATACCGAACTGCAATTGTTGCGTTTTTTAATAGCGAACTGCAATTGTTGCTTTTTTAATGGTGGGCTGCAATAATTGCTTTTTTAACAGATAACTGCAATTGTGGCTTTTTTTAATAGTGAACTGCAATTGTTGCGTTTTTTTAATAGCGAACTGCAATTGTTGCGTTTTTTAATAGCGAACTGCAATTGTTGCGTTTTTTTAATAGCGAACTGCAATTGTTGCGTTTTTTAATAGCGAACTGCAATTGTTGCTTTTTTAATGGTGGGCTGCAATAATTGCTTTTTTAACAGATAACTGCAATTGTGGCTTTTTTTAACAGATAACTGCAATTGTGGCTTTTTTTAACAGATAACTGCAATTGTGGCTTTTTTTAACAGCGAACTGCAATTGTTGATTTTTTAAAATAAAGAACTGCCATTGTTCCTTTTTTTTAAATAACGAACTGCAATTGTTGCTTTTTTTAATGGTGGGCTGCGGTAATTGCTTTTAATAGGGAATTTCGGTAAATGCTTTTTCAATAGTAAATTACAATAATCATCTTTCTCCTTTCAGTTTTCTAAGCTAATTGTTCGATTTCAACTGCTGTCTTCTAAAATAAGTGCAGGTGAAACGTTACTATTCAGCCTCCTTTATGTCAAGAGACTAACGAATAATATTGTTTTCATACTCGTGCGTTACAAATTCTTACAGAAAGTAATTTAGTTATTTGCATTAATCACTAATCATTAAAACAGAAATATGCTCAAACCCTGTTCATTCCAGGCTGTTCACAACTACACTGATTGATTAATGATAATTTAAACCATTTTCGTGTCTCTTAATTGACTTTTCGGATTTTTCCTCAGCTCTAAAAGGGCTTCCTGTTTATTCAACCGGCCCAATTATCCCAACGATCTGGAGAATAGTCAGTTACCTGGAGTTGTGCTGTCACTGGACGAACAATGCAAGCGTACAATGGGAACTCGCGCATGCGCAGTAAGTAACCTTATAGATGCTTATCTTTCATCTAGTAAACACCCTTTTACGTCTCTAACTTTTTCTTCTAAATTCTGATTGTTCAGTACTTTTCTAAATAATTCTAAAAAGTATTTTATAAAACCAACTCATTATTATGACTTTCTTCTTTTTATAAATTTTGTTCTTAACTTCTTTGTTCTTTTGTTAAAACGGTACTTATGTATTAAACCATCAATGCCAATGGTTTAGTGGCGCCGGATTCAAATTTGGGGATAAACCGCCTACTCCAACGAAACCAACAAAATGGCCGACAACAGGTACGGTTTGAATTTTTTAAAAAATAATAGCTATTTTTCGCCATTATTGGTGGTTTAGCAACTTATTGGTGACGACTTAAAATTCGGCAATAAATATCGATGGTCTAATACGTAAGTACCAATAAAATTAGTTGAAAACTGATTCATCAATATATGCTTCCTTCTTTTCAAAGATGTATGTTTAACTTCAAATATTATGGGAGTATTTTAATCATTAAAATATTCGAATGCAAGGCTTTGAATAATATCTACATTTCTGACCTTCTAGAGTTAAACACACACACACACACACACAATTTTGACTTTTTATGTCTATAACGCGATAATTAAAAAATATTGTGAACTATATTGATGAAATTTAATGCATGGACTTCAGTATTAATTTATATGAAATTTATTGAAGAAATCTGTGGCTGTTTGAATTCAGGTGAGCTAGTTTAGTACAATAAAAAGTTGTTAAATGAAACATGGTGAGCAGGTTTAATATCTAAAATATAAACGTATCTCAATCTGTAAGGCTAATCTGTCACACAGTCCACAATGTGTAGTTCTTTACTTTCATTTGCATGTAAAGTCATAATATAAACACAAAGAAGTAAATCAAGAAAACTTGGTATGTTTTTAACCCTAACTGTGCTGCTATTGTATGCTGCTGTATATAAAACGTATAATTATTTATGATTTTCATGTACAACATCCACTAAGACAGTGTAGAACGACTTCATGTTTCTTTACATCAAAATTTCCGTTACAATCTTCATGTTTATTTACATCAAAATTTCCATTACAATCTTCATATTTACAGCGAAATTTCCGTTAAAGTCATAATTTTTCCATACAAGTAATAAGCGAAGTTATAATTTTGATCTATATGATGGCATTCTCGGATATCCTGCGTACAACAGCCTTGGTGCTAAATTATTATGTCAATCTGTCAGCAATATGTAGTTCAGGGTATACGATAGATTCACTAAAAATGCTAAGATCCAAGCCAAAGATTTATATTGCAGAGCTACTGAAGAGAGAGATGAATCAAATTTTCGACAGAACCAGTCGCGAGTTCATTGTCTATCGGTCTGTACTTTTGGAAACATGAAAACAAACGACGATACAAAACGCAGTGACTTAAACAGAAAATTGGGTATAGGATTTTGTGATTACAAGTGAAATTTTGTGTCAATCAATGGAGGAAAACATGTCTAAGAAACAAATTCAACTTTAAGATACTTTTAACCACAAGCCAGATATTAATCGGCAAATAACTCGCCAAGGACGACATTATTAGGTTCAATAAAAATGCTACACTCCCATCTAAGGCTAATATTTTACAACTATTGTAAATTTTCCTCTGGTATGACAAATTTATTAGAATACGCGAGAAAGTTTTGGAGATGTCACTCTCGCTGGTTATCTCAATAACTCGTGCCAGAATTATTTCTACTGTATTAAATAAAAGTAAATTAAATAAAGATTGCATGAAGAAAAAAACGAATTAAAATAAGGAGAGACTTTAAGTGTCTTGCAATGCTATTCAAAAATTTATACATCCAATGACTTCAAAGATCTACAATCTGATGATTCAAGGATATACAATCTTGTCACTTCAAGGATATACAATCTGCTCATTTCAAGGATATGCAATCTGGTCACTTCAAGGATATATAATCTGGTGACTTAAAGGAACTACAATCCGAGGACTTCAAGCAACTACGATCCAAGAACTTCAAGGAACTACAATCTGGGGACTTGATGGAACTACGATCCGATGCGACAATACCAACTACATGCTTCTTTAAATTTCTTTCAGTTAAACGAAAATATAAGAAATATTGCCTATACAAGAAGACTATGTACTTTCCAAAAACTCTAGATTCTCACTTGACTTGCCTTCTTTTTTTAAACAGCAAAAGCTAATTATTATTCCAGTAGTCAGATAAATCGCTTTAGATATAATTTCTGTCCATGATTCAACCAAAATTTCTGACACAAAAGGCAATTTATTTTAATTGTTTAAGTTCTCTTTATTGTATAAATGAACTTTCCTAATGGTGACAAATCCCATGCCATCATAATGCTATTAAAATGTAAATTCCTTTTTTTAAAAAGCTTTGTAGGGGGACCTCGCTTAGTAAGAACAATCCGTTTCCGTTTCTAATTCAGAATGAGAAGCACCCGTAAAGTAAAACAATTTTTTTCCATTCCTACTATTAGCTGACCTTCTCCCTATTACATATATATAATATCGTTCAAATTTTCAATAATTAATAAAGTACTTTTTATTCATCCACTCAAGTTCATATACATTTTTAAATTTGTAATGGATGACATATGGTGTTAATACGATTTTTTCAAATATTAATTTATTAATTTTTTTTAATTAAAAACTCAATTGCTCACCAAAAATCTTCATTTCCTCTCTGCCAAATAAGTAAGAAATTCAGTTTGTTTTCCCCCACGCTAAATGGGTTAGACTTAGCATGTTTTCGACCGATTATTTCAAACGATTTCGTTTAATTTCTTAATGTTTAATGCATTTACAATTAAACATTGTTAACCGATTTTTCAGATTCCTTTTGAAATACTTTCGAATTAAAATTATACAGAATAAATAAAATTAAAAAATTTTAATCTGTATTGCGTTACCCAAACTGGCGTAGAAAATTCAAGCATTTTGCTTTGCCACAAATGGTATTGAATCCTCTATTGACATTGAAAATTCAACTCTAGAATAACAATGCTAGTTTGGATTGATCAATTATTTATTGTAATTGTTTCTATAAGAGATAGCCTGGTTGTTGGGGTGTTGAAATCGCGTTTTTTGGGTTACGAGTATGAACCCACCAGCCGAAGACTTTCCATGTTTGGCAGTGACTGGCATAAATTAAATCTACCGTGGTCACAAAGTCCTGCATATCGAGAGTAATGCCACATTACTGGTGGTGCTGGGTCCGAGGTGATCGTTCTGTGTTCCATATCTAAGTTACTATCTGTAGATGAAAGAATGAACGAATTGTATGAATGAAGTCTACCCCATAAAAAGGGTTTGTGGTGAGTGTGAGATATAAGTCAGACTTCTGCCCTCGGATGCTAAGAAGTCCATCCATTAGAAGCTACTGCACTCCTCCCTCCATTTTAAGGCAGAACATGAGAACAACAATTGTAATTTTTTAATAAAAAGTAACTAAAATAAAACTTTTTGTTGTTAACCTAAGTAGGAATTGATTTAAGCAAATGTTTATCATATTACTGGTTTCTATAGAATATCATGTAAAATATGATATGTTCCATTTTTTGAAAAAAAAATATATTCAAGCAAATTCGGAACATAATTTATTATTTTATAATGACAGTTTTTTAAAAGAAAGTGTCTAAAAACACCTGTTTTGGCAAAAATTCTAAATTTGGCAAAAGTGCAGTTTCATAAGCCCTTTCGTGCTTATGGATATGTTTTCCAATTACCTTATAACCGTCGTTGCTATTCACTTTCTGCTCCTTAAATTTGCCATAAACAAAAATCTCGCCAATCAAGGCTTCACGTACACTTGCTGAAACCTGAGATCACTTTCGACAACGCTATCGAGTCATTTATATGCAGATGTTACACCTCTATTCTAGCAAGCGCGTAACACCTTCTGATATAAGCCAGTCCAGCATGTGTCATCAGTCTCTTTGCCACTTTAGCGAAAGATCGTTCATTCAGCCGATAACTTTTCCCATTTTGTTTCGTTCGTTAAACTCAATGTCAGATTCAAACTCAATGTCATCATTTTGGGTAGCAGCTTCAACTTACTGAATGTGTTTGTTGTTTTCTTTCAGCGAGACTGGAGGGTGTGTGCCAGCCTCTATTGCTACGTCACGGATCGTGATATCGAATCTTGCTCAGTCGGGCTTGCTCCAGCGGCAGATGGTTCCCCTTGTGGCGAACATCTCGTAAGTATTGAAAGAACGCCTGATGTATTCGAATCCTTTGGTTCCAAAACAAGAGATAAAGATTAGAGTTTAGGATTAAAACCCAATAGCTTAAACCATTTTCTTTTATGTCAAACTTAATCCATTCATACTACTTACAAAGCATTTTTTATCGCCAAGAATATAATAAAAAAATTATAATGTAATCTGCTATGCATATTTCAATTTATCATGTCAGAACATCATTTCTTGAACGGCCAAGCATCACTCGCTTGAACAAGTTAAATTATATATTTATTCATTTTAATTGCTTCATCGAAAGAGTCACTTTAGATTTGCAAACGATCCTTTGTCTCACATTTGTTGTTTAAAAAAATATCCCATTTCCTATTTATTTCATTTCATACAATCATGTGCTTAAAATGACATTTTTATAGGTTTTCTTTGCTGTAGTCATTAACTTTTTTAAATCAGACCTTTTGTAAATGCGATGACAACACGTTATTTAAAGCTAATTTTTTGACGTGCTCGTGCATATAATAGAATTTTCATTTTTCGCCTATGCATTTTTGTAAACGCCAAAAATATCATCCCCAAATCATGTTCTGACATGATAAAATAAACATCTGTAAAGTGTTGTTACTTATGGCACTTACCATAGACGAGCCCCGCTGATACATCAGCAGATTTTAAGCCGGATATATGTGTCTCTTCTTTTACAACTAGGTCAAGAGTACTATTTAGCTACACACACGTCCCAACCTTTTTAGGGGGCGGACTTCATTCATGCATATTCATCTACAGATCGTAATTTAGAACAGAGAATGTTCACCTCTGACCATTACCCCCCCCAGTGGTATTACTCTCGACATGGAGGACGTTGAGACCACGAACAGATTTAACGAGCGTCAGGCACCACACACTTGGAAAATCTTTGGTAGGTGAGGACCTGCGACTTAAGGAGTACGAGTCCAACACTCTACCAACCAGGCTATCCCGGCCTTCATAAAATTTCTTGATTTCTCTTACTTGTATCCCCTTCCTTCTAATCAACGAAGTTTGTATCAGTGCTCTCTTTTCTGTTTAATATTTCTTCATCTACTATTGTAATGGCAGACTTAAATAAATAGCAAGAAATTTGGAACATAAAAATAGTAATAGCTATACACTAAAACTATTCTATGGCATATTTGGAATATAAAAATTATAATAAACTATACTCAATCAAATTGACTATACTTTTGTGTACTGTTTTAAAAAGCAGTGTCTTGGAAGTGAAGTTGACTCATTTCTGCATCAGTAACACCTAGAGCAAGTATCAGGTTTCTGAAGAATGAGCCGATACTTGGATTAATTGTTATATAATCAACTCTATCATGCATATTTTAACTAAATACTCTAATTTTAATTATTATTGTTCAACTTTTTAAAATCAATTTTAAACCTTGTTAAATGAATTAAGAACCCCTACTCTAAACTTTTAGTTTCCTCAATAAAGTTTGTTTCCTACATAGTATTTAAAATTTCATTATTTTACTTTTCGGTCACACATATTTTTATCAAAATATAGTATTCTTAAACAACTGATATAGGTATCATCCTTTCGGTATGATCTTTTTTTATTGTAAGGTATGTGAATTTATCTGGTGAAAAAAATGTGTTGAAAATGCAATCTGAAACTTGTAATAAATAGTATTGTAATAATTCAATTTTCATCAATCATTCACCTTATGCCTAATACAGCAAATTTTACCCTAGACTTTGTACTCCCACTTTCCATAAGATAACTTATTATCCTAATTGTCTTCGGTCCCAAGCTGTCTGTAATTATGCAATGCTATCATGGTAATATGTAATGGACCTTCATTCGACGATAAGGTAAGTGTATATATTTGGTAAAAAAAGATGTGTTGAAAATGCAAGCCGAAATTTGTAATAAATTGTATTGTAATACTGCAATTTTCATCTCTTATTCAACTTTATGCCTTATGCAACAAGTCTTACCCTAGACTTCATACTCCTCCTTCCCATAAGACTACTTACTATCCTTATTGTATTCTTTCCCAAGTGGTCAGTAATTATGTAATGCTATCATGATAATATAATGAACCTTTATGATTCTACAATAAGGTAAGTGAATATATTTGGGAAGAAATGTGTTGAAAATGCAAGCTGAAACTTGTAATAAATTGAATTATTACTATACAATTTTCATCATTCAATCAACCTTATGTCTAATACAGTAAGCCTTATCCGGACCTCTTACTTCCCCTCAACCCCCCAAAAAACTATTTACTATCATTGCCTTCTCTCCCAAGCTGTCAGTTATTATGTAATATTACCAGGGTAATAAGTAATGAATCCTTCCAATTCCGCGAAAAGGTAAATAGATGTGCTTGGAAGAAAATGTTATAAATGCAAGCCAAAACTTAAGATAAAATAGTATTTTGAAACATTGTAAGCAATAATGAATAATTTCTATAAATTTCTTCATAAAAATATAATATGTAACTGGATTTCATTAGCTTCCCTAACTGCTTTTATTTTACTTAAGCAACTTCATGACACATGTTTTTGTTTGTTTATGAACTGAATTATCCGCTTGTTTCATTAAGTCATCAGATAATGTTATTCACTGCAAAAAAACCACCATTGGCAGTTGTTTCAGATAGCCTTGTTATCTCGTTGAATAAAATTTATAATGTTAATTTTCTTCAAAGAATAAGCAAAGAATAGCAAAAATTGCCTTTCGTTTTGCTACATTTTAGACGGTATTATTAATTACTCCAGTTTTAAGGCTTTAGTAGTTTTTCTTGCTTCTGAAAAGATTGCCATTTCACAATTTCCAATTTTTCAAATCTCGATTCCTTTTTTAGCATTGCATGCACGGAAAATGTGTCTCGAAGTCCCTGATCTACAGTCAAGCTTGGAATATGAAACACAGATATCGACAACAAATTAGTACTACAGAGAATCCCATAGAAAGTGAGATATATTAAATGAAATAATACACTTTAATTTCTTTTAAGGTCATATAAATAATGAAGTAAGAATCATTATTAAAGATTTTTAAAAAGTATTTCTCTCAACGAAAGAATTCGAGAATTTATTTGCACGATTAAAACTGCTATGGAAATTCTCGAGCAAATGCAACATAAATAAATACGTTATTTTATAGAAATAAGTTCTTTGTTTGGATATATTTTAGTATTTACAATTCATAGTTTTTATAATTTGAAGTCATGTAAAGATCCTTGTTGTATTCTATTTCATATAAAAGCAGCATAAGCATAATGGCTTAAAATCAATCTCAATAGTTTGATCTGAAAGACCTAAAATTTCAAAACATTTGTAATAAATAAATTTAATTATATTGAATGTTTTCCTTAAAATAAATTTTATTATCCAATTGATAAGTATTCTGTATATCTTGATATTTTCGATCTCTCTGATAATGTTATTTATCCTTTGTGATTCATTGATATCACTGGGGCTTGAAGAAAAGCTTGAAAATTCTCAAGATTATGACTCCTTCTCCTTCAGATGGAGAAGAATTTCTTCAAAATTCCACTCCAATCTGCAGAAAAAATTTACAAGGAAACCTCCTTTAAATGTTTAGAAGACTCTTGATGTCTTCTAAAACAGTTAAATTATCTTTACTGTTTTAGAAGAAATTTGTAGGAAGCATTCTTTACCCCTTCTTATCTCCATCATGGTCTGACTCCGTCATACCAGATCAAATAAACCATTGGCTTCGAGATGATTGATGACTGTACAAGGAGATAATAAACACTGAGGTCAAGGCAGTCAAGGATGTGAGAGGGAGTGGTCTGGAGAAGTTGGCATTTAGGACAAAGAGAGGAAGGATTTCCAGGCCCAGAGAATTTAAGACATTTTAATTGTCCGCTGCCAATTCGCGAAATGCAAATATTCGATGATCTATCTCCTGAGATGAAAAAAAGAAACCTGTGTTAAGCCCCTTGTACCAGTTGTTTCATGGAGGGACCAGCCGGTCTTCTCTGATGGCACATATTTTGAAGGAGAAAATCTGCAGATAGGTGAGTTTGGAAGAAGTGGAGGTATTCATCATTCTTGTAAGTACGTTAATAAATTATGTTCAGTGATATTAGACAACGAGCAGTTCAACAAAAATGATATCAAGTGGTATCATTTTGTAAGCCCCAAAAGAATAAGTCTAAATATGTTCTCTTATGCGAATGTGGGGAACAGGACAAGTTTTGGTATTTCAGATCTTTTTTTACAACTCCATCCAGTTTCATTGGTTTGGTCCCATCCTACTTTGAGCTGAATGGCAATGATTTAGCTAATGTCTTCGCCAAGACTGTTTCTTGTGCAGTGAAAGCTATGGTCACTTCTTCTGCTGTAGCCTGTACACAATGCTTTTCTTTTGATGTAGCCATCTGTGAAACAACGCACTGAAATTTCCGAAATTGAAGAAGAAAAAAAAACACAAATAAATAAGCTTTTGAAAGCTGCAATCAACCATTCATAATAAATTAATGAAGGTTAATTTCCAAAATTGAAAAATAGAAATACATAAGTTTCGGAAAGTACTTCCACTACTGCAATGCCTATAAAGATCTTTTCACGTCAAGAATAACGTGGTCTTTTAATCTGTATATTTCACGCATCTTATGATGAAACACTACAGTCATGACCAAGAATTCCAAATATATAATTCTTCATATTAATGAGTAATTCTCTAAAATTTTATATTTTTACAAAGCTGGATAACACAGGAACGTCTCCCTAGTAGCACACAAATGTTGTGCAATATTGATAAATATTCGTCATATTGCTTAATATTGTGAAATATTATTTAATATCATATAATATCGCACAATATTGTACAATATTATGTAACAGGAGATGCTATCTGGGCTACCAATATCTCTCTCACTTTATGCTCATTACAATGTTCACATAAACAAGTAGTTTATAGTATATATAGGATAGTATATATATTCTAGTATAGTTCATATAACCAGTAGATTATAGTATATATATTATAGGATAGGATATCCAAGAACTGTGCTATTTGTTTACAAAGCTATGTTACTGTCTAATAGATTTCATCCAAATAGGAGAATCTACTTGCCTTCCGCTCTAGACAAATACTCTAGTATCATACAAATATTGTACAATATTATATGACATTGATCAATATTCGGAATATTGTTTCATATTATGGAATATTGTTTAATATCGGGGAATATCTCCCAATATTATCCAATATTGTACAACAGGATGTGCTACCTAAGACACTGGAATTTTGATTAAAATAGAAATATTTCAGACTTTAAACCCCGTTTTGATTTAAATATGAAATTCAAAATTCTCTGCAAAAGAGGTTTGTCTTTAATTTTATCAATTCAGTATGCAAGAAAGGAATATTTAAAAAATGCAAAGTTTTTGAATGATAACTCGTATCTGCAGAGAAATTGAAATTTTAGTCATACTTAAAGATTGTGAATTTTAGAATTTTATTAAATATAAAATGAACTTGGATTGTCTTTTACTAGGTTAATTTTTCAGGCCAATAGACTGCTTAGTAAGCAAATTGCTGACGTTTCATGGTATCTTGTAGTGAATTTTCTTCAATGTACATAATATCAATTGCAGACTTATATTGTATCATTCTTTCAATGTTTATAACATCAATTGCATCTTTTTCAGCTTGTACTGAGGACAGCGACGAATTTTTTTGCGAGAGCTATTTCTGGACCATTGGACGTAAAGAAGCCTGCAAAAGTGCTCGCATAATGGAAGAATGTTGTTATTATCACAAGCTTTCATGTTAAGTTTAGATCGTTATAAATACTTTTTTGACAACCCAAATTATCACCAAATATGAAAATAATTTTAAAGGAGAAATAAACAATCCAAATAATTCAAGAATTTTTTGCTATGTACAATTTTACCTTGTATGAATTATTTTTAAGAATAATTCTTTAACCACAAAACATTTTCACTCGACACTGTTATTTTCTATTCTTTGTCTATTCTAATGGGAAATGCTGAAATGAATTCGATGACTTTGGTACGAAAATCAAAGTTTTCTTAAGTAATCACAATATCATTTAATATCAAAAAGTAATCTGAATAAAGGGATGAGCAAAAAGGAATAATTGAAGAAGAAAAAACTAAAATCTGCTTTCGCCAATGGGATCAATTCATAAGTCACGTGTCACGTACCAAACAAACCGATTCTGTTCAATTTTCAACCGTTCTGCGAATCTCGTGAAGTCTGCTGATAACGTTGGTGAAAGCATTGTAGTTAAATTTTACTCTAGCCGAATAATTATGAGAAACTTTTGATATATTTTTTAAATATTTTGAATTATTTTCACCAAACTTCTGTAACATTGTAATTTTATTCCTTATATTAAAATTTCAATTAGTATTTTCAATGCAATCATTTTTTTGTCTAATTAATTAATATCAATTTTTAATTTGTTTGCTACCCTTTTATTCTTTACTTTCCATATTTTTTTGTCCAAAAGATACAATTTGACAAATGGCTATGGCGATGCTTTTGAAAAATTACATATATATATTTTAAAATTAAATGTTAAATCACAGAGAAAAAGAAAAAATCCTTCTCTGTATGTTGAATTTTACGAATATAGTTTTAAAAATAAATATTACTCTTACATAAGTTAAGATTTTGAAGCTTGCCAATAAAACTATTATATTTTTTTTCTTAAGTAATGATTTTTATTTAGAGACTTTCTTCTGTAATGATTTTTATTTGAGACTTTGATGTTTTCAGTTTGCTTAGAAGAAAAAAACATGAAACTCAAATTTTTATATATTGACTAAATTTGTTACAATAGCAAATTATGAACTATAAAAGGTATAGTTAACATTTTTTTAAAAAAATCTATGCATCCAGAACCATTTATTTTATTTCAACATAAAAATAATTAAAGGACAAACAAGTAAAATTATGCCATCATAATTTTTATTTACACATTACAAATAAAAAAAATGATAAAATACACATGATAAGTATTTGAAAAAATGTGATTAAATGGATGTTTCAGTGCTCTTACCTATTTACAAAAAATGAACATAAAACCTGTTTATCAATATTTCTTTTTCTAGACACAAAGAATATAAACATAGTATGGCAAAAATGTCAAAGTAAATGATGAAATCAATTTTATTCAACAGAAACATCCTGAATAGTGAACATTTTCTTTATCACCTATAAAAACATAATGTTGAGCAATATACTTTTAAAGCAGAACATATTTGAAATGTATTTTAAAAATAAAAGTTACTCTGAACGAATATAAAATAAAAAAATTCAATACAGTAAATTTAATAAATAAGATAATGATAGATACAAATATAAAAGTTAAATAGGATATAAAGAGGAGTCGAAAGAATATGCTTTTATAGAAATTTATGATTCAAAATCAATAGGTCAAAGAAATAGAAAAAAAATGAAACATCCAAAAAAGCAAGAAAGATGGAAATAAAAAATATATAACAAATATTGTTACAGAAGTTGATTTTTAATGAAAATACCTATATTTTTTAAAACAGAAATAATTGAAGTGCACAATAGTATAGCATGATATTATGATAACAATCAATTTCAGTCTAAATAAAGAAACTAATGACATTTGATTCTAACTATAGCAACAGTTGCTTGACATAAATGAAACTTGAATCTATTACAAATAAACAAATGTATTTTTTAAAAAAACTAGTAGTAATGATCTCTGGAGCTATCCATTTAACTCTTAAGTTATTAGATGTGATTACATGGCAATAACAAAATAATATGAATTACTACAAGGAAAAGAAAGCTTTAAAGATCACACTCAAAAAGTAAAACCTCAAAATGCATTTTATTATAATGTCAAAAACTAAAAAACAAATACAAAAAAATTACTTGATGTTAATTAATGATTTTTGAAAGCTATACAAAATTCAAGCAATTGATATTATATAAGCATGCATAAAGGACAGCCCCTACAAAATATTTATTTATTATAATTTTTGAAATAGCTCTTTCTACTGTAATCTTATGAGATATCTAGCAGTCATCAATTCTCTCAGTGATATTAAGCTGAGTACAGCCCTTTAAACATTTATTTTCAATTTATATACTTTTTTAAGTTCTTGTTCAATTTGAAAACTTTTATCTGTCATCACAAAATCATTCAGTTCTAATACATCCATCAGATAGCTTTTAATAATAAAAAAAAATCCTAGTCAGATATGCTATCACAGTGTAAAGGGGAAATGAAGTTGACAGCTCTTGAAAGCATTATGACTATCAAATCTTTTAAAATATTTGTTTCTTTATTAAAACTGGAAATTATTTGCTGTTCTGTTGGATTGATCGGTTTCTATGCAGTCAATAATGAATCTGGAGTTTTTATTTTCCAAAATCAAAAGTCTTTTTTAAAAAAATCAAATGGATGCGTTGTCATATTTAATTTTTGAAGATCCACTTCAAAATTAAAAGATGAATATATTGAAAGAAATTTTTTTAAAAAAATGCATTTTATCGTGGCAATAACTTGTGCTTCGCATTAAATCATCCAGCAGCACATTAGTATTTCATCTTTTAACTTTAACAGGAGGAAAGAAAGCGACTCAAATTAAAGCTACAAATGTAAACAAAAAATCCACTTCATACTTGGTGGAAGGTATTAATGACAGAATCATCGAGAAAAGCGTTGCGAATGAAGATTTAAATGCCACGCGCAGAAATCACATTTCATGTACCTTTTACGTCACATGAATTAACCCCATTGAACGTGTAGCGGAGTTGGGGTAGAAGACAAGTAACGAGTCTTCGGGAGGATAGAACGGCGGGGAGCCAGCTTTATGCGTAGTTCTAGTGAGTGCTGAATTGCTGTGTGCCAACTCCTGTTGTCTTCTGTGAGAACAGCGACGTATAGTGTGTGGTTGTGAGTCGGCAGCTAAAACGAGGCGATAATGATAAGTTTTGAGAGACTTTACAGCGAAACTCCGATGATATCTCTTCTGCTGGATTCTATCTGGTCGCTCCGTGTGCTGTGGTTGATTCCTACTTATGGATGTCGGGTATTCATTGCCTTTATGTCAAATAAGCGCCATTATTTAATTCTACTGAGGACTGCTGATTGACTTCACGCCTGCATTCTCTACAATCAAACTCGGTGATTTCCGTAATAATATACATAAATATCTAATATACCAAAATGTAGCTCTTCCAAGCCCAATAACCTGACTGGCAGTGCATTTTGATTTTTTTTCTGACTATATATTTTCCATGTTTTAATTTATAGATAGTATATAAATCTATAAAATTCATCATGCAAAAATGAACATCATTTGTATCAATAGGTTGAGTTCTTTTAATTAGAACAGGATTTTATGTGAAGATGTATATTGATTCTTCAAAACGCTTATGTTGACATCTGACTACATATTTATTCTCTTAATTAATCAAATTAAATTCAGAAATTAACTTATTTTAATAGAAATGTGATAAATAATGTAAGAATAATGTATTAAATATGTTACTGATTTCTTTATTTGATTATTTAATCATGAATGATCTTAATCTAAGTAGAAAATAAAGTTGAATACATTTGAAACCAGTACTTAAAAAATCAGAATTTGATATTAATTAATTTACAAAAAATTAAGAAAAATTCAAATACTATAACACAAACTTTAAGTCATAACGCTAAAATTTTTCTGACTTAGATTCTATGTAGTAAATTAAGTATTTACATCAACTAGAAAAAAGGTTTTGTTAAAAAATGCACTAGTGAACAAAACGAGTTTCAGTGTTTTTTCCGAGACATGTATCATATTTGCACAATTAGGTAAAAACGCAACAATGGCTTCGCATCAATTCACTTAATCAGGTTTCAACGATTAGTAAACATTTCAGAGCTTTGGAAGCAATTCTGGTTTTAAGACATGTATTGTTATTACTAACATAAAGAAATTATTCAATTTCTCTTTAAATAATATTTAGTCATTTCTATGATACTGCATATTGATTGATACAGACTTTCAAGTTTTTCTTTAAACGAGCTACTGAAAACGACCTTTATCACGTGACTCAAATCCCAGACTTCTGAGATTCAAATATTTCATTTCATAAACTTTTTAAATCGATAACTGCAACCACAGTAAATTAAACATCTTTTTGTACTATTTTTGTTTTTTCTTAACTTCTGTCTCTTTTATGGCGGAAAGGTAATTGATCGAAACTGTGGGTGGGCTGCAAAATCAACATTAGTCTTGGAACTCCAATAAAAGCATCGAAAATTAATCATTTACTTGATACCTCAGTATGTTAGCATGTGTTGTCAGTATCAGAGGTTTGTAATGAATTTTGGGATGTTTTGTTTCTTTTTCAATGTTTTTAATTAAAATTACAATTTCAAAATTATTAGTAATGATATTTTTTGTCAAATTTGTGAAATTATATTCTTTATCAATGTGTCTGTATATTCAAATGTTCATGATAACTATGCTGAACGCAAAATTTTCGTTTCTTTTGATTGTATAACAAATATATATATATTGTTATTAAAAAAGAAATAATTGTAAACAGCTAATTTTCATTTCAAATTCGGAATATTTTCTTGTACATGGTTTTGAAACCATGTGTCAAGGAAATTATGATAATTAAAAAAATAATGGTAATTATTTTTTTAAAGAATTTATTTGCAAAATATGATATTGAATAGTTAAATATTCATGATTTGCTTTTCTTGCAATCAGGGCACAACATAATAAATTTATAGAAAATTAATATTTTTATTAATGTCATTATTAGTAATGTGAATATTTTTATTTGGTTTATATGTTTTTAAAGATAGAGCAATTCTTATGGTGGAGAAATCTTGCAATTTTTTTGATAAATTATTATAGTATCTGGATTATATTTATAATTTTAATTATTTTTAATTTCAGAAGATATTTACTTTTTGTTTTGTTTGATATTTTAGTTTTGATTTGAATGTCCTTTTTTCGTATTCTAATGCATATGAAATATTTTAGTGATATTATTTATGACAAGAATTTGTAAATTGAGCATACAGAAAACAATCTAATCTATTCTAAAAATAATTCTTTTCAATAAAATATTTTAGTGAGCTTTTTATAATATATGGTAGAAAGGCATCTAACTATTGTAATTTATTTATTTTAAACAATATATAATGACATGAAATAACTGTCTTTAGTATTTTTATTTTGTAAAATTTAAAACTTTTTAAAGAAAAAAAAAAGATTTTTAAAAACATAATCAACATAGCAACTGAATGGCTTATTTGGAATTAGTAGAATATTTATTTAATGAAATATTTACTCTTAGAGTGGTAATTAAATTTTTCATTGCTCTTTCAATTTTATTATAGCTTTACAATTTTTGCTTGTTTTGTTTTAAAGTTGTAGCTCAACGTTTTTTTTTTGTTTAAGTTTATTATTTTCAGCATTTAATTGTAAATCTTGCATCCTTGTTATAATGTATGAGATAGATATATTTTAATTTTAAAAAAAGTAACTTTCTTTTGCATAATACCAAGTTCAGATCTGTAGTAAATTATTTTTCCTAAAATATAGTATCTGAATTAACCTAATATGTGAATAAATGATACTGTTTTTACAATATGCATAAAAGTTTATTTTTAAATTAATTATGTTTGAATGGGTGTGTATGTTAATAAATTAACATATTACTGCTATACTATAGTTTTGTGAAGTACATAAATATAGATATAACTGAGTTTCTTTTTTTAACTGCTTAGTTTTTAAAAATTTCATTTCATGCATTAAATATAATAAGAAATATTTTTTTTGTCTATTCACATTTAAAATTTTAAGATTATTTTCATAATAAGTTTTCATGGCTGTTTTTATTCTATTTAAGTTTTAAAAAATGCAAAAATTCAGTGAGTATTATTTTAGTAATTAAAAATAATTTCTTTTTCTTAATATTTAGATGGAAATAGTTCAAATTGAATTTCATTTTAATCATTTAGTTTTTAGAATTTTCTTACAAGCAATTGGAATTGTGTATATCACTTTTAATTTCTTTCAATTCTTCAGTAAATAAGTAAAGTGTAAAAAAATTTATCTATAATTTGTTAGTATATATTTTCCCACAAAGACAGTTACAGAAGTATATAGCAAAGTATGTAACTTTTCTTCAAAAACTTTGTTAATTTCTGGTGACAAAATGCATTTATTGCATATTAAAATATATTTTGAGTTGTCATTTTAATAACAAAGAGCCATTTAATTCGAAAACCTATTCAGTACTTTTTCGTTAGTCAAGCACAAGTGAAAAATAACCAAATAATGTAGAATTTCGGGAAATTCTATGCTGATTTTTTGCTTTCGCCTGGTTACTGGAAAAATACCACCTATTCTTGAAGATGATTTATTCTTGGGTTAATTGAAAAATATCTTAATCCTTTATTTTTTAAAATCTATTTTGCTTAGTTGAAATTTGCCGGTGTAAAAATTTTATTTATAAATTTCTGGGGTTTTTTTCATGTATTGTATATTTATAATGGAAGTTATATTGAAATTACAATCAAGTTTTTCTTTTATTTAGATTAGAGCATGTCTGATGTTGACCGTGAGCGGCTGGCAGTGCCTGCAGCTCATAGTGTCTTTTCCCAACATACAAACACAGGTAGTTACAGTGGTACCAGTGTTGCTGGCACCTCTGCTGCCCCACCTTTTGCACCTCGCCCACATTATGGTCAACAAGTCAGACAGCAACACCAACAGAGATTACACAGCACTGCAGCTTCTAGTCGAAGTGGTGCGACTTCTGCCCACACAGACCGAGCTCCGCCTTCTGCTGTGTCCGGTGCATCTTCAGCATCTACGACAGAATGCAATATCCACGAAGTATGTTACTACTTCCAACAAGCAATATTCATTCTTGCAATCATGACAGGAGTGGCTCTTGTTATAGCTGGTGCTGTTATGCATGTTCAAAATGGTGAACTTCTGGTGCTAGTGTACATAGGTGTCCTATTAGGAGCTGTCAATACTGTACTACTGACTATACAGTGCTGTGTGCGGCGTAAACAAAAGAAAAGAGCGAGAGCGTATCGTGCATCTCGCCAAACTCAGGGACCTCCTTCTTCTGCGCCATCCAGTGCAGTTGTTCGTTATGATCCTCTCAGCAATCCATTGCTATCCAGTACACAGACTGTTCCTCCCTCTGAAGTTCAGCAATATCATTACAAGCATTATCATATTCATGCACCTAATGTCCCTCAGCCTGGTTTTCAGGATTTTCCCGTTCAGCAGGGAGCAGTTTTTGCGCAGTCACCCACAGAGTCATCCCAGACGAGGTTCCATCATGGTGTACCATATCATAGATCAGGCTCTATTGCTGGCCACCATCGACATACCAAAGGAATGTATCAGAAATCGCCTCCTTTGGGCCAATCTCATCGACCATTGCTCAATCCCTTGGGACAGCCCCAGCCTACTATAAGGTAATTTAATAAAAAATTTTAATTTTTGCTAATTTGGAAAAAGTTATATTCGTAGAATATTATATCTGAAATAACTATACTGTTCTCTTCTGTTTACTTGATATTACCATTAATGTCAATTAAAAGTATTTGTAAATTTTTAATTAAATAAGAATTATTTAGAAATGAAAAATCCCAGCCAGGTTCAAACCGCAGAACTTCTGATACAACAGGGTTTTCGAGACCTGTTGGATGGGAGTCAAGTTATCAGTATATAAGCTTTACCAAAAGTTTGAGGACCATTTTCTTAAAATTGACTGACTATTTTAATAGTTTCATGAAGGAACATTCTAAATGTATGCTAAATTTATACTAAAGCTCTTCCTGCATGCAAATTTCAATCCTACGCCCTCTTCTTTTAAATACCTTAGAATACAGGTTTTCCATCAATTACACAGTGTATGGGTGTATTTTCTGCCTTGCACATAGTTTGGTGATGACAACCTTAACAAAGAATCAATATTTTGTGCCAGCATGAATGTTTGAAGGCAAATCCATTATTAAACCAACTGAAAAATACTATAGACATGCATAAATACTTTATTATATGTATATTTTGATTGATTTTATATTACTAAAAAGTGTGATAGGGAATTCAAATTTGTGATTTTGTTTTTAATCATTTAATTATTTTTTATGCTTCATCTTTTAAATGTCTATTCAAAAGATGAATAGTACTATTTTTTAAACATCAGAGACAATAATTCCTACATTATTGCAAATGGAAACTGAAATGATGATTATTTTATTTAAAAAAACATTGCCTAACAGAATTTATTTTATTAATTTAATTTATTCAGACTATAATTTATGTATATTATAAATATAAGCTTTGATAAAAAATATCTTTGGTTATTTAATATTTCAATTATTATTATTTTTTGCTTGAGATCACTGCATTTTTTTTCTTCATGACTATTAATTTCCAGAAATATGTAAAGCAATTACATCTTTTTTTGTAATTATTATTCATAAATATTTCCTTGAAGATGTATGCTGTATGATGTTTTTCAAACTTTTCTGTGATTATTTTTGGCATATTTATGTTGTGTGTTGAATGAATATAATGTAAAACGTAGTTAGCTATATGTATTTTTCCTGAATATTTGTTTCTAAATACAGTCATTTTTTGTTGAATTAAAATTTTCAGTTTAGTTTACAAATTTTATATGTTGTCTAATTTTGCTATCTCTTAGAACTTTTTGATTATGTGAAAAAATCGAATTTCATAATTTTCTCCAAAAGTATGTATGCATTTGCCAAACTAAGATATGCATATAATATTTTTATGTTTCATAATATGTAGATTCAAGCAGGTATATAAATATAAAACAAAATCATGAAATACAGTGATTCATTTTTTTAAAAGTAAATCTTCATTCATTTTTTATGCTATCAAGATACCATTTGAAAATGATAACAGCTGAAAAGAGATGACAGATGATCAGAATTAAAACCTTTCTTCTTTCATCGTGTTTTATCAACAAAAGTCCTGTTTAATGTTTTGTGATCAAAATCCTTTAAAAAAATGCATTTTTTTGTAGCCTTTATATATTTGTATCTACTATTTATCTTTGACCATTGCAATTTTTTTGTTGATCTTCTAGATTTTGGGCAAAATTCAACAATTCATCGCTATGAAGCCACATTTAGTTTCTTATTTGATGTATAAGTTATAATTTTTTAAAAAAAGTTCATGAAAGATTTAAAAATTGTTAATGTTATGGATGTGATTTAATCCCCTTTATGGATCTTGGAATGCAAAGTAACGATACCTGTTACTTTAGACTTAACATTAGAAGTAGACTCACAGAAGTAATAATTAGAAGTAGACTTAGAAGTAATAATTATTAAAACTTACTAATTCTTGTGATTTTTTTTATTATGGAAATATAACTAATTAAAACATCATTAACTTTTTTTGTTAGAATATAATCATATGCTTCACACCTTTTTATTTTTAATTTGTCTCATTTAAAATACTGAAAAAGTATTGTGATCAAACTCAGAATTGCGATGAACCTCCAAGTTTCTGATGTTTCTGAATTCGAAAAAAATATTTTTAGCATTATGCTCATTTTTATGTATGTCTTTGAATGAGATTACTCATAAGCACTTTAAACAAGATGGATGTAATTTGTTTTATGTATTTTAGACCAAATTTTGAACATAATCCATAGTTTGTGTTTATTCAATTCAAATTAATTGAAATTTGGTACTTAGGTTCAGCTAAAAAATGTCAATTATTATTTAATGAATCAAATCTGTCAAAGGATTGACTGCCTGTTGATTTGTTTTTTGTAGATAAACCTAATAATTCATTCAGTATGTGATCTTTTGATTACAAATGTAGATTTACAAGAATTTTTTATTCTAATCAGTGTGTGAAAAGATTTTCTACATATTTGCAGAATAGCTATTGTTAAATTGCTAGATTCACACTAAAGATCTATATTTCTTAACTATTGTAAGATTCTCAATGACTTTATCCAGGGCTCTCAATTTTGTATAAAGGAATAAGCAATAAGATTTTTATTTGCAAGTATGCAAGAGCATTTTGGGGAATTACTCCTGCTAGTTTAACATTGTGTTTACTTTTAAATAATATTTCTAAACTTGTCTCTCTTTTACAGCATTAAATTTCCTGTCAAATGATTTAAAACATTTTGTCAATACATATTTCCCCTTTTCAGATAACTTTAAGTTTGAAAAAAAGATGTATCTCACTGATAATTAATGAATTATTGTTGAAAAAAAGTTCTCTTATAATTCATGGATTATTGCTGGAAAAAAAATTGTTTCTATGTTAATTTAGGAATTATTATTAAAATAATTGGTTGGATATGACTTTTTATTACAAACTAGCCGCCTTTGGCGACCAGTTGGTTCGCCAGTATTAATGCTCGCTGAAATTTCCATATAATATTTTATGTAGCTGTGTCTCATAACAGGTCTTTCACCAAAATATTTTTAAACCAAACGAATTTTGATAATCATATAATTCATTTATAGTATTATTTATTATTATTTTCTTCAGATTATCTGTTCACTGTACTACTCATCTTTCTCTTTCTATCCGAGCAATGATTGTCCCGGAATTGATATTTTACTTAAATGGTGGAGAGAAAGGTCTAAAATTCTACGTTTTTATAGAATAATGAGATTCAAATTTTCATAAATGTAAACACACTAAACAATAAAGACACAATTGGTTTTCAAGAAATGCGAAAGTTTAAAAACAGCTTGGAAAATGCTGCACACAGAGGGAATAATATTGAAACACACACATCCTTCTTTTCTTTTCTTTTTTTTTATCCTTTTTTTCTTCCCTAATTTTGTTTTTACAAACCCTATTTGCACTTTGTTATTCTTTTTTTTTCTTCCCTGCCCAAATTTTATTTTGAGCAGGCATAGATTAAATATCCATGCAGACTAATAATAAAAGCAGCTATTTTCTTTCTTTTTTAAACATCCCGTTATCTATGAAGGAAAACCAACTGACTTCGCGTATTTCTTTCTAAACAAATCATAACTTATTACTTCCTGCTATCTTACTCAGTTGGGTAGGGGATGGAAATGAAGAATTTTGGTGGGAAAGTAAGAAAAGTGTCGTTTTAACTATTTTCCACGCAGTTTTTTCATTTTTTCTCTCCATAAGAACCATCCTCGTGTCTTAACGAAAATATTTAAAAAAAATTAGCCAAATTGGTCGAGCTGTTCTCTGGTTTTGCGCTTAGCAACGCATTTCGAGAACCATTTTTATTAATATAGATTCTGGCCCTTGAAGTATTAGGTTTAATAATAATAATTCTTTTTTTTTATATTTTATAAATTTCATAAGTTGTTTGACATAAAAATTGTTTTAGCCTGTTCTTTATTTTTGAGAATTGTGTTTAGTGATAAAACCAACTACACACATAGCTTTAAACATCACTACTTTTCTATATACAATTCAAATCTTATAAAACAGTTTTGTGGATCTTAACATATTTTTAAAAATGATCAACTAATGATGTTGAAAATGCCTTGTTTTACATATTTGACCCATTTAAAATATCTGAAATAGCATAGAAATCAAGATTTCATATCGTATTATATTTATCATTAAATTAAGTTTCAAATAATATTAAACTTATTTGGGTTTGCATTTTTAAATTTAAAAAAAGTTGCTCGTCTATTACTCTATTTGATTGATAAATTTGAAGAGTAGTGTTTTGCTCTGTATTTTTATTTGAATTATTTGAACTAGTGGTAGATTGCTTATCGACTTTCTATTTTAAAGTTTGATTTCAAGTATTGAAATGTATTAATCCTCTGCCATTAAAAAATTAAAGTATGAACAGGTTATTGTAGCTTATATGCTTTCACCATAATTTCACTTGTTGAAAATGATAACTATACAAAAATGCGCGTAATTATATTAAAGTATTTGTACTACAACTGAAAAGAATGGTATTGCTTTCTTGAGACCTTTAGTGATTAAAGTAGCAACTTGTTTCTATTACTTTTTATCAATGAAAATACATTGTTTTTACGTATGTTACAGATCTGAGTTATGTGCTCCTGAATCATACAAAGGACCAGCTCCCCCTAGCTATGAGGACATGTTACGCACAGGCCGTCTTCCTCAAGATGGAACCACAGTGCACTTGATCTGAACAAGGATTCATGTTTTTTAGTTCCTTCGACATATCAGTATCATTCCTAAATGCTCAGTGTTTGATTATTGTAAGAATTTTTAGTTATATGCAACTCTGCTGTACATTTTATTTATAATTGAATAGGTTTTATTGAGATCACTATCATATCTTTTATGTTTATTTAGCAGATTACTCAGTTGCTAGAGAAATATGTTGTATCTGTTGCACATTCATTTCACATCTTAATTTTTACGAGCTGCTTTATATATTTAATATATAAATTATATATCCTGGCAATTCAAGTTGATTATACTTAAGAGTTTATGATATATTACTTCCTCATAGTTAAATATTCCTTAAAATATTTTTGAAGTATTTTTAGATGGCTGAAGTATTTTAAGACTTCTATATTTGATTTCAATTTTCTTTAAAATATCATTTTTTTTAGTGTTAAAACACCAAATTAGTTTTAAAGTTGTTTTATTTTACTACAGCCTTAAGACATCTACAAAAATTGCACCATTCATCCATGATTACCACAGATGAATGGCACACATAATTCATCTGTGATTCCCACTGTTGAATGTGCTCACAATTCATTTGTGATTACTGCAGATGAAAAATGCTTTATTTTGTGTATTCTTTTAACTTGAATTGCCACTGATGATGATTTTTTTAATGTCAGTTTAATTTTCTTCACATAGGCATGCTTTATATATATATATATATATATATAAAATTGATGTCTGTAATTCTGATTTTGCTGTCAATAATGTGAAATTACATTAGAACCAGTTTCTTTCCTTAAAGTAAGAAATTGAATCAAAAGAAGTTAAAAAAATCAAATAAATTCAGAAAAAGAAGGAAGAAATTAAGATATAAAGCAAGAATATTCTTTTCTTTTCTATATTATGATTTTTATTGCACATTTAAAAAAATAATGTTGTGACTTAAACTATGATTAATTTTTTTATATAATTTATTTTATTCTATTATATTTATATATTATTTGAAATTTTTTATTTGATTTCCTGGTATGTTGCATGTTTTAATGAATTTTAAAATAAATTATTTTTATTAAAGGAAGCTTTAAGTTTTCCTTAATTTTAGAATTATAAAAATTTGCATTATTTATATGCATTGCATATAATTGGAAACTTATTTTTCATTTTCAGTTATTTAAGTGTTAAAATTACACTTTGAAAACTATTATTTTCAAACATTTTTTGATAAATAATTTCAAAGCACTGACTTATTATTTGTTTTCTTTTTATATAAGGTAAATATTTACTTAGCATATTGAAAACTGATGTATTTAAAAATTTGTCTTCATTTTGAATCAGTCCTCCCCCAAGATAACAATACAATAAATTAAGGGAAATTCCAGTCTAAAAGATTGTATCATGGTAATCCTGGTTATTTTGTCTTCATTGGCTCAATTGCTTCAATTATAATTAGTAAATAGTGATTTTTACATTGCATATATTACTGGAAAAAAATGACAGTTTAAAAGCATTATCATGCTATTAAAAGCAGATTTTGTTGATATGCTTTTATGAATTGAAAAGTAGTGTTATAAAATTGTATATAAAATTTAAAAAATTAGTCTCAAAATCTTTTTTTTTTAGTCTAATAGTCTGTTTTGTAAATCATTATAAAATATTTCTCTTCAAGTAATTTACAAATAATATTCCAGCCTATAAACAACCATGTTAGAAATTTAAAAATATTAAAAGAATTTTTTACTTTTGAAAATAGCTGGTTTGCGAAGCATGGAACCATCTGTAAAAGAGTATTAGAATAGTTAAGTATGATTTCTCCAAAGAAGGGGGAAGGGACAATATAATTACAGTGATTTAAAATACATTTAATATATAAAATAGTTATTTTGAAATAAATCAGGAAAACTGAATTTTTTAATCCATGCTTATTATTCAGAAGTCAAAATTTCTGTTACATTAAAAATAGTTTAATAACGCTACTTTAAAGAAAACAATTTTAATTGAAAATGCTGGCTATTAAAAAACAATTATTACAAATTTGTCACTTTTTCATGCGACATTTAAATGGAGTTGTTAATTTGATAAATCCCAATTTAGCTTGCCTAGAATTAAAATAAATAAACAAACATCAGAGAGAGGGGGAGAGTCACAAATAATGCAAGCACCATTGTTATAATATGTACTTGTAAGTGTAATCTAAATTTTGTATGAATCTGTTTAATTGTCTTGTGCTGGCCTATGCAAGAATTGAAGGCCACTTGTTTCATATAATTTCATGGGCTATGTTAAAATCGGTTTTCACGGTTAACTTAAATTATACTCCTTTTTTGATAAAAAGTCATCTTTAATAACCAATACATGACTTTGACAGTTGGAAATTTTTTCCCAAATAATAGAAGATGCTGTTTTCAAATTATGTGTTCATATTTCATGATCCTTTTTGTTAAAATTTCTGCATGCAAAATCTGATTAATCTTATTTTTTTCATTAATTAGGCATCATTAAATAGTATAAAAATTAAGGGAACTTTAAACTGAACATATGGATTTTTTTTATATCTTAGAATCCTGGATTTAAAACATCATCCACAGAATTATTATATGAACTGTAATTATAGGACTGTGAAAGCAAAACATGTAAATTTTAGACTTGAAAAATGTGCAATATTGAGAAGAATACTTTTAAAGTATTAAATTGTATTCTTTAGTTTTTTTAAAATTTTACTTTCTGAATTATGTATTTCTAATTAAAGCTTTACAAAAATATAGAATTATTTTGATATTTATTTTCACATGTTTTTAACTTATATGTTATATCAATATTTATATTCATTTGCTTTGGAATTTCTTTTATGATAATCAGAACTATTTTTTTTTTAGTTTAAAGAAATACTAAATCTCTTAGGATGAAGATAATAATGAGAAAAAAAGAAATGGCTTTCCTCCTTTTTTAAGTTTTTGGAAACTTAGATATACACCATTAAGCCAATTCTAGGGTTATCTGTTCTTGTTTCCTATTAAAAATTTTAGCAAGATTCTAGTGCAAAAATATAAAATAATTAAATACTTTTCAGCTTGTGTACAATAATAAGAAGAGCAATCAATTTTAAGCTATTTGGCTCATTTGCGTGCACACACACTATATTATTGATGTTAAAATGAACTGAATTCATATGAAGACAAATTTTTTTTTCTTAAAAAACTACATAAGTATCTTTTCTGCTACTATTAGTATTTACTTTCTTGTACATGTTTGCATTATCATAATAAATAAGTTATTTTATTGTTCAAAGTATATTTTAGTTTACATCAGTCTATTATTTATAAGATAAGAGAGTTTTATTGAAAATAATATTCATTTCTATAGAAAACTATTTATGATTTAAAATATGTATCAAATTCTATTACTTATTCATTTTTGTGTGTATGGTTTACCATTTTTTTGAAAGACCTGCATCATATGTTTGTTAATTTTTATTTTTGTTTCTACAAGATGCATGAAAAATAAACTTTAATCAGGCAAAAGTGTTTATTATAAAGAACATGAAGCTATCTGCCTTAAAAAATTTAAATGTCAAGATACTTCCAATTTTGTATTTTTCTTGAATTCATATTTTCCCTTGATTAATTAGAATTTTTTAAAAAAAGTTCCCATACAACATTGGTTGTCATAACTTATAAATTCTTGGTGCCAAATTGGCATTTAATGTTGAGTTTTCTTTTTTCATTTTCTTAATAATTATTGTAAACACATGGTTCATAAACAATCAAACTTTTTATATATGTTTTACTCGCTGTGAAATGTAATATTTGTATATGAGCTTTCTGTAGCTGTATAGAAATATGAAATTGTTGTTCTGAATACGTATCTATTTGTAATGTTTTCCATTGAATTTTTGTATCAATTATAATCTGAATTGTATTCCTAAAATATTAATTGTTGTAGCTCTATAACTTAATAATAATTATTTTTTGCTTTAGTTATTTCTTTAGGACAATTTCAAATACTCTAGTAGAATCAAAGCAGCTAAAAAAGAAAGAAGCCTTTGTATCTTTCAGCAAAGTAATGAGATTATTTGCTTTTCATGCTCTTTCTGTGATTTGTAAATATGTATATTATTGTTCATTTTGTTACTCCACTTTCATATTATAATATCTTTTGTTGTAGTTGAAGATTTAGATTTATAGATATTACTAGTCTGTTATTGTCTCAGTCCTAGACATTATATTTATGTATACATATTAGCTTTGAAACCAGTCATTAGACTGTTCGTTTATTTATTTATGATATATATATATTTCCATTTTATAAAAAATTAATTTTTTTGACTGATATTGAAGTTTTTCTTAATTTAAAAATACACGTTTTAATATACAAATCAGTTTAAAATGAAATACTGTCAAATTTCACATGATGAGCATATATATAAATAAAAGATTAGAAGAAAAAATGTTTGATTTGCAATGTTTGGCAAAAAGAATTATTAAATGATATTACATTCAAAAACTTGTCTATGTCTCAGCTATATAGTCTATAATTTAACTTGTGTTTGTCGACGGTCTCTCCCCGCCCCCAAATTAAGAAGGCAACTGTTAAATGTGCAAGATTAATTGAAGTCTAAAAAAATGCCAGAATTTTGGTAAATATCATAATTTTACGATGCAATATGAGGGAGAAGTATTTTTATTACATACTAGGCGCTAATACAAGCATAGCCAGAAAATGCATATTGTGTCAGCAAGTTATGACAGAAATTTTGTTCTTCGAATAGAATATAACTACCTCAGTATAGCATTATCTTTTCAGTAAATAAAGGTAGATTCTGAAAGCATGGAAATTCATTCATTATATCCTGAAAAACATTTCTATAATGTCTATAGCTACAAATATATGTATGACAAAATTATTTCAAGATGATGCTATTTCATTTCCATTAAACTTCTATTGTAGAGAAAAAACAAATGACTTTAGATAATTTACAAAAAAGCATGTATTATAATTAATAAACGCTAGTACTTTTTTTGTAATGAAGCATATTGTCTTATTTTGCATTGATTTTATGGGGACAAATTGTTTAGCTTATGAGTTTGAATTTAATATTATGAATTAGATTCAGGAATGAATAAAATTCATCAAGTGAGGTTTCACTGTACATCAATTTGATATCACTGTGCTTAAATACCTGTTATTTGGTCACTTAATGTGGAAACTAATTCCAATTTACTCATGCCCATCAGAAAAAAAGGGATGTCATTTATCAGAGTTCTCATTTTTCAAATTAAACAAAGTTGAAATTGATTTAGTTGGATGATTTGATAAAAGAGCATTGAAATTACATTTAAAAGATATCAGACTAAGAGAAAAAATTTATTTTATGAAATTTAGTAATCAAACTGTGAATTAAGTTTGCTGAATTTAAGTTATTGAAAACTGTAAATACTGTAGGAATTTCATAAAAAAGAAACTCCAAATTATATATGATGTTTCATTATATATGTATATATTATAACTACTTATGAATAGAGCATATGCATATAAAGCCAAAAACACAAGCATCTCCAGTTTGGAAAGGAGAATTTACAACAATTCTTATAGTAAATCAGATATCACAACTTAAAAGATAATAAGACCTCAGTGATATTAAGCATTATATTGCCATTAATTCTTTGGACATATATTTATTTGGGATTTTTCTTGCATTTTGAGTACATTCAATTTTTGGGGTTTATAAAAGAAGTAGATTTTTGTTACTTTACATATTTATATCATATTCATGACTTGTACCTGTACTTGGTGAGATAAGTTAAAGCAATATTAAAAAATAATGAAACAAATTAAATCAAATATGCATAGCATTTTGAAACATCAGTTGCACCCAAAGAGTTAAATTCATGCTGCTCATTTTAATTAGTAAATCTTGAAGACTGATTTTTCTCATTGTTAAATGAAAATTTCATCAAATACCTGAAAACCAATTAACTTGTGCTTACAAAGTTTACCTTTAATAGTTGTAAGTAATCTCTCAAGTGACAATGTTTTGTTAGCTATGCTACATAGAAAAATCAAGCTTCTGATAAAGATTAAATTGTTGATTTTGTTTTATTTACATTCTAATGACTGGTTTGTTCTTTTCCTCTTAAGCATAGTCATGGAAATTTATATATAGCTTTTGAAAAGTCTAATTTTTAGTGCTTAAAGTAACATTATTGATACACCATTTTAGCATAGTAAATTGTCTAATCCTTTAGCTTGCATTAGAATAAGTTAAAAAAAACATTGTGTACTTTAAAGTAATTTAATACCGTATAATTGTGAAAAAAAGAAATTTTGAAAGTTTTCTACTTATATATAAATAAAATATTTCATGTTAATACAAATCTTTGAAGTATGTTTATAAAAGTTGAATGTATCAAAGATCGAAAGCTGAAATTTCTAATCAATAAGTTGAATGTTTTGATAAAAGTTTCAAATTATTAAATTGTATGGTTATGTTCCATAGCTTCCACCGATTTCCGTTGTTTGTGTCTGAATAAGAAATGAAAAATAAATCTGTTTTATGAGAATATTTTGTGTTCTGCTTTTTTTTAAAAAAAATATTGTATCTGTAGTCTATCATTCGTTGGTAAACATGAACATGATTGACTTTTACATAAAATTCTAATTCTTTATCAACAGTATTTTAAATATTAGATATTTTTATTATATATGTGCTTTTGACAATCTAGTTAGTTTGCCAATGATAGTGACCAAGTTTTATTAAAAAACAATTTTATGCCTAGTGATACAAAATATTTAAAGCAACTTGTAATAAAAAACTTTTTGAAGAATTTTTTTTTCAATGTATTCATGAGCAATTCTAATAATATCAAATTATACAATGTAAATGTTCATGTAAAATTAACATCTAATCAGAGATTCCCAGCTTTTCTGGATTTCCTCTTGCTTTACAAGGAGGGGGGGGGGGGATCCAGCTCTCTCCCTTTAATAGCATTGTTACTAAAAAGTTTCAAGGCTTGAATGGCAACTTCAAAAATAAAGTTTGCCAATTCAAAAGTCTTAATGAGGAGATTCACGAAGCCTGTTAGAAAATTTTTATAATCATGAAAACGTTTTTTGAAATTTGTAATGTAATGTAATCTATCTATATTAATAAAAATGGAACTCGAAATGCGTTGCTAAGCGCAAAACTGGAGAATGGCTCGACAGATTCGGGTAATTTTTATTTTAATATTTTCGTTAAGACACGAGGATGGTTCTTACGGAGAGAAAAAATGAAAAACTGCGAGGAAAATAGTTAAAACGACACTTTTCTTACTTTCCCGCCAAAAATCTTCATTTCCTTCCCCCACACCAACTGAGTAAGATAGCAGGAAGTAATAAATTATGATTTGTTTAGAAAGAAATACGCGAAGTCAGCTGGTTTTCATTCATAGATAACGGGATGTTTAAAAAAGAAAGAAAATAGTTGCTTTTATTATTAGTCTGTATGAATCTATGCCTGCTCGAAATAAATTCTGGGCAGGGAAGAAAAAAAATAACAAAGCGAAAAAAGGGTTTGTAAAAAGAAAAGTAGTGAAGAAAAAAAGGAGTGAAAAAAGAAAGAAAAGAAAAGAAGGGTGTGTGTGTGTCACCATTATTTCGTCTGTGCGCGGCATTTTCCAAGCTGTTTTTAAACTTCCTCATCTCTTGAAAACCAATTGTGTCTTTATTTGTTTAGTGTGTTTATATTCATGAAAATTTGAATCTTATTATTCTATAAAAACGTAGAATTTTAGACCTTTCCCTCCAACATTTAAGTAAAATATCAATTCCGGGACAATTATTGCTCGGATGGAAAGAGAAAGATGAGCAATACAATGAACAGAACATCTGAAGAAAATAATACTCTAAATGAATTATATGATTATCAAAATTTTGTTTGGGTTAAAAATATTTTGGTGAAAAACCTGTTATGAGACACAGCTACATAAAACATTATATGAAAACTTTAGCGAGTATTAACTCTGGCGAACCGACTGGTCGCCAAAGGCGGCTAGTAGAAAATAAATTGGTGAAAGTATTCTCCCATTGACTTTCTCATATACTTAGAAAATATAATGCTTTTGTTCAATTCTCTTTATATGAAACTACTCAGGAATATGTTTTATTGCTAAAGTAGCAAATTCATGTTAGGGCACATCAAGTCTGCTAGAATGAATCTTTTCATCCATGTGACTTTTGTATATTGAACTTCTGTTTGGTCATTTGTAGAGTTTCGGAAAACCGAGTAGGAATTTTGGATATTTTCCTTTCAATCATTTGGGTTATATTTTAATGCAGATCTATAGTTGACCGCGAAATTGCATACGAAATTTTCTTTCTTTATGTTATGTTTTTAATTATCACCTTCACCTTCATAGATATGTGTAGCGTCAGCCTTATCAGCTAGATAATATCCTTCGAGCTGAAGGGTCCCTTTTGCTCGAACGGT
>JAOUZG010000367.1:352635-363295 GCA_026289955.1 Argiope argentata
AAAAAAAAAATGATTTTAAGCTAAAGTTTTGGAACTTGAAAGATGTTGAAGGAAAACGCAACGTTTTCTAAATATCGTAATTTTATGAGTAATCTGGTACTCAGAGAAATATTTCACACCGGCTTAAACTGGTTCTTGACAGAAAAAAAATCTGGCATCGAAAAAAAATTAAATTCCATTGATTTTGAGATGGTCAGAAATCATCGCTTTTGTAAATGTTTGATATAGCGAAATATGAGTCACGTGAGAACATGATGTTTTTCTGTTTCATTGGTACTACGTAATTAAAAAAATATAATATCCTCACAGGGTAACTTGAAATTTACATTGACAAATTTCTATTTTTTAAAGATTGATTTATTTTATACTTTATGTAAAAGAAAATAAAAATAGCTAGATATAGAAGCCCACTGGAAAAAAAAACATATGCATAGGTCGATGAAGAATTAAAATACAATGTTTTAGATTGGAAAATAAGTTTTCTTCGTTATTTTTCATTATCAATTTTCATCTTTATTTGCATTAATCATTTCAGCACTAATAAGTTCTTGAACAATTTTATCAAGTAGTTTTTAAGAAAAGCGAAAATTATATTTATTTATTAAAATATATTCAGAGACTGTATACAAAGAATCGCTTTTTCTCTACCCTTTTCTAGGTTATAAATATTTATTGCTGAAAGGTAAAATTTCCGTTTAAAGAATGTCTTTGAAAAACAGAAAATTTTTGCATACCACTTTAGAAAGTTCATTTTGTTCTTATCATTTTGAATTCATTCTGAAAAACACTAAAAAAATCATTTCAATAGCTGCAATTGAATATTTATTAAATTTACACAGAAAGTTCATATTTATGGAAATTTTCAAATCATCATTTCCATTCAATACACTAAAAGCGCAGAAATGACTAAGGCACCACTTTCTGAAATGTTTTTTTAACTAAGAGGAGTAAATGGATTTAATGGAGGTTAGAGATTATTCGCATATATAATTTTTTAGGGCAAATGGAACTTATTAAGTGCTTTTTTACATGTCTATATTACGCATCTTAGGGAAATTGATTATAATAATTATAAAAAATTGATTCACAAATCTAATTGAGTTTTTACGCTTTAGAATTCTCTGATTTTTGATAGAAGGAAGTGCTATACTGTTGATTTTCATGTAAAAAAAAGTCTTACATCATAGAACAGTTTATAAGTTTTTAAAAACTGAAGTACAGAAAAAAGCAAACTATTTAAAAAGTATATTAAAATTGATTATATATTATTAAAAAAGTGCTTAATAACATTTTTTCACACTCTTGCAAATGTTTTAGAAACAACACAATGCTCTACCTTGAGTTTGAAAACAAATATAATATAATATTCAAATTTATGTGAAAAAGAAAGAAAATTATAAAATTATATAAATAACAACACACTGCTCTATCTTGAGGTGGAACACTAAAAGGTAATATATTCAAATTTATGTGAAAAAGATAGAAAATTATAAAAGCATATAGCACAGCAAGTAGAACAGTATAAAATTTTTAGTTGAAGGAGCCATTGACTTAAGTTATCTATAAAAAATTCAAATGAAATTTTACCAATCAATAAAATTGCCTAACCAGTGTTCAAAAAAATCGGTTGGTTGAAAACAACTAATAATTATTTATTGTTATAATTATAAACTACTTTTTGAATGAAATTCATTTCATAGTAATAACTGCCATATCTCAACTTCTATTGCAATGGAATTACGCAATTCATTTTAATCCTTGAATCGCAGAATTTTTTCATTGAAATTTTTTAAAGAGAATTAGTTTCAAACAATTATCAAGATTACAGTGATTTTTATAGTTTTATTATGATATGTTGTCTATAAAGGCATAAGAAAATAATGTAGACTTTACATATTCTATATGCTATAATATAAAATATTTTATAGCTTCTTAACACAGAGTCATGGATTTTTTATTTCATTGTTGCCAAGTAAAAACAGTACTCTTACGAATCCCATAGCTTCTTCTCTTCTCACTCACTTCACTTCACTTCTCTACTTTTGGGATAAGGGCAAAAAGATTCTGTTGGATTTTTTTTCAATCATGTGAGAACATGATGTTTATGGGATGAGGTTTTGGCGTCAAAAAAAAAAAATTCCTTGGCGAAGAATAAAAATTTTACTATCTGCACGGGCATCTCAAAAAATCTGCTTTTATTAACGCGTTGCCATTCCATTTACAAAAGCTCTGATTAAAAAAAATAAGTTAATGACTACGGCGAATAAAACCTAGAAAAATGTCATTTTGAGCGCGTGATTATATGAAATGAAATGAATAGGAAATGTGATATTTTTTTAAGCAATAAAAGGCGATAAAAAGTTTTTTTAGATCGTTTGCAATACTAAAGTGACTCATTGGACGAAACAATTAAAATGAATAAAAATATAATTTAATTTGCACGAGCACGTGGTGTTTGGCCGTTCAAGAAATGACGCTCTGACATGATACATTGAAATATGCATAACAGATTCCATTTCAATTTTTTTCTTTCAGATTTCAATTCCAAGTTTTTTATATTTCCACCTTCGCTAGCATTACATTTCGCGAAAACGAAGAAATTCAACTACAAAGTCAGGAGTCCATCGGCTTGTCGAATCACATTTTCTTGTCTTTGTTAGTTTTGCTATTGCAAAATTGATAGATTTCTCTATAGAGGAGGAGTAGGACGAAAAATATACATAGAAGATAGTCCACAAGCCGAAATTCGTATGCTGGTTTCTTTACTCATAAGATATACCAAACATAGAAAACCAATTTCCTTTTTCGTAGGGTACAAATTGGCATTATGGCAAGCAATGACTTTCTCCCCCTCCTATATATATTTATTTATTCCTATCGGTTATATACAATTATTTAAACGTTAAACAATTTTTTAAAAAAAATCTATTAGAATTTTTTTAAATAAATCATAGGTAAATACATAAAATAATTATATTTTTTTCAGTATAATTTACGGCGAAAAAAACAATAATTTGTCACCAATTGACAACACTGGGCTTTTGTTGAGTAAAAAAACTTGCAAACAGAGATAAATATAAACTTAAAATTTTTTTTTAAATTGCTACTTTCAATTCAAAATTTCAGAATAAAACATGGCCTCTCAATCTAACAAATAAAACAAGATTTGCATTCATACAAAAGACAAAAACGCCAATTTTTTTCATCAGCTCTCACAGTTTTACTGTAAACGAAATTATATTGATTCATTAAATCCTTGACGCATAATAATTTTTCAGAGACGGATATCACATATTATTTTGAAAAAAGTTTCTGAGAAGTAAAAATAAAATGTTTCTTTCTAAATATTATGTAATAAATAAAAAGATTAAAATGAAATTTTCTATGCATATTTCAATGTATCATGCCAAAACATTATTTCTTGAACGGCCAAGCAAGTAAATCGTGCAAGTTAATTATATTTTTATGCATTTTAATCGTTTCGTCGAATGAGTCACTTCGGTATTGCAAACGTTCCAAAAAAACTTTGTCTAGCATTGATTGTTAAAAAAATATCACGTTTCCTATTTATTTCATTTCGTATAATCACATGCTCAAAATGACATTTTTCTAGGTTTTATTTGCTGTAGTCATTAACTTATTTTTTTTAAAATCAGAGCTTTTGTAAATACAATAGCAACGCATTATTAAAAGCTGATTTTTTTAGATGCTCGTGCAGATAATAAAATGTTTATTTTTCGCCTACTGAGTTTTATTGACTCCAAGAAACTCATTCCAAAACAACATCATGTTCTCACATAATAAAAATATTTCTAATGTAAAGCCTGGTGAAGTTTTCAAACCCATGTTACATCTTTGCAAATTGTGGAAAGTTGTTTCAGAAAAATTTCTTTCCACATCATTCGAAACATTCGTCAGGGGCCGTGGTTACCAAGTGTCTGCTATGAACAGAGGGTTTTAAGCTCGACACCCAATTCTCTTGAGGAAGTAAAGTGTAATAGGGTCTGTTGCAAGTTAAATACGTCATGGCAAAAATTCCTTCTGCTGGTGCAGTACAGAATTTTGGATTGTGAGTGCCAACTCATATGTTGTCCTCGTTATCTGACTGCGGCTCTAAATTACGAGATCCATCCCAATATAGATCGAATGTTGCTTTAAATTAGGAGGTTAATATACCAGAATTGAATTGTGCCAAACAATCATCAAAGTTTTGAGCTTAATATTTGCATTGATTATGAATATTTCTCTATGTAAATTTTCAACAAGAAAAAAGTTTTAAAAAATGTCTATTTTTTTCTTCTTATTAAAACCTTATAATGGTTCTAAACATTTCTCAATTAAAAAGTTAACCTCGAGGACTACGCTGGAAATAATTTGTTTGCTAAATATAATTTTTAAAAATTTAATATTCTTAAAGTTTGAATATGTTTTTTTATGAAAACATTAGAATTTCGTTTCTAAGTCAGTTTTCTTAGAAAGTTACACTGTTTATAATATTTGCATTTATATACTTTTTAATGCTATTGTTACAAACGGGCGAGAGCCACGAAAGCACCCCGGAGGAGAGAGCGTTGACGACCGTTGGCGAAGAACTTGGCGAAAAGAATATTCTGGTAGCCCTCAGATCGCTCACGGTGCTCCACATTGCTTCTGGTCACGATCTCGCTCAGCTATATAAGGGAATGGTTGCCACAATTTGTGGAGCTCCTTTCGAAAGATTAGCGACTTGTTGTACGAGCTGAATACTTTTCTCGCTTGCTGAGCTGTGTTAACGTTGTGTTATTGAGCTCGATGCGATTTACTGTTTGCTGTGCTATACGATAGCTGTTTTGCAGTCTGTTTTTATTGTGCGTAAGGCTTGCATTCACGCTGTAAGTGGCTGTTGACTGCTGGATTGTGTTTATCTGAAGTTTTACTTATTTCAAGTCATCCTGTAAATACCTGTAAACAAATTTGTTTGTGCTGTCCTCAAATAAAAGTTCATTCAGTCTGAAAAAGGTAACACTACTTTCCAAGTTTAGATGGTATTTTCTAAAATATGGAATATAATACAATTTTTTTTGTGAAAAACTTGAAAAATTATATTCTAATTTATATTTTTTGTTCAAATGTGGTTCAGTAATTTCTCAATATGTTCTGCAATTTCCGAACTAGAAAGCAAATAAAATATTCATTTAGAAATATTTTATGATTGTTTTAGAGTTTCACAATGAAAAAAAAAACATTGTTTATCAATCGAACCTCAATATTTGAAAATTGGATAGAAATACAACTTATTTTTAGTTTAGGAAATAAATAACGTATATTTTAAGTTATCTACACAATTTTTAGCAAATCGTCTGATAAACCTCTAATCTAGAAGAATTTTGGTTTTATACCTCCTTTTAGCTAAAAAAATGTCCTTTATTTCAATTTGTAACGAACTTTTGACACTTAACTGGTGCATTTGGTTTCATCTTTTTAATGCGAATATTCAGAAATATAGCAATTTTCGAACGTTTTTCGAAATATTCACCTATAATCACACACCTTAAAAGAAATTGATGCTGAAAAGCAAACTTATTTTGATATTTCTAATATATAAAAAATACCTTTCTATCACCTCTGATGTATACACATATAGCACAACAATAACGATCACACACAAATCTTCTATCGATTTTTTTCAGGTTATTGTGATTTATTATCGAGGGCTAAAGAGGAATCTCTACTACGAATGATAAACGAACACCGGTCCTGTAGTCTTACTTCGTGTCGTCACACATGCTTATAGGTAATGGCTTATTGCCATCAATCGTTCTAGAAACAGATAAAAAGAAACATACAAATTACCAAAAAAAAACATATGAAAATAGATCAGTTTCTGAGCATTAGCCAAGACGAATGCATATGCTTCTGTATCCAGAATAATATATCAAAACATCCATTAGTCATAAGTAGGAACAAAAACAAACAGTCACGTGTTATAGGGGCAAGAAAGGAGATAAGCTTGCCGGAAGTATTGATAATAGTTATAAAAGTTTTCCTTATTTTGGTTTTTCACTTTCTAATTTGAGAAATTCAGAGAGATCGCATTATAACCGTAAAAAAACAATCTCAAGATTTTGATGAATTTTAATCTTTTTTTTGAAATATTTGAGTGTAAAAAAAGATTAAAATGAAATCTCCTACGCATATTTCAATGTATCATGTTAGAACATAATTTCTTGAACGGCACAGCACCACGTGCTCGTGCGAGTTAAATTATATTTTTTATTCATTTTAATTGTTTCATCGAATGAGTCTTTTAAGTATAGCAAACGATCCAAAAAACTTTGTCTCGCATTTATTGTTTAAAAAAGATATCACATTTCCTATTTATTTCATTTCGTATAATCAAGTGCTCAAAATGACATTTTTATAGATTTTATTTGCTGTAGCTATTAGCTTATTTTTTTTAAAAAATCAGAGATTTTGTAAATGCAATGTCGACACGCTATGAGAAGCTGAATTTTGAGATGCTCATGCAGATAACAACATTTTTATTTTTCGCCTACGGAGTTTTGTTGACGCCAAAAACATCATAACAAAAAACAACAACATCATGTTCTGACATGATAAAAAAACCACAACCAATTTTTATTTATCTATCTATGTTTATTAATGAACATGGTTAAAAACACTGATGAAAGGATTTAGAAGAATAAAAATTGGGATGTGACACGTATAAGCTAGGCTTACGCATAGAAATTTAAGAGATGTCTACAAGTTTTTTTTGTGTGTGTTAGTCTCTAGATAAATGAGATAATTTTAACACTCTACGAATTAAATGATTCACAATAGAATTAAAGTTTCGTTTCCAAAATTATAGACATAAATCAAATTTTAGATCGAATTTGTGAAAAATTATTTGTCTATCTATGGGAAAGTGAACTTAGCAATTATGTGTATAGTTTAAACCCAAATTTGACGAGAAATACACTATTTAGGTCTTTTGAATTTGTGTAGAAAGAAGAATTTTGAATCTTCAGCAAGGCAATAGAAGGAAATTCTGTTTATTTTATCTCTACAACTGTATATATTGTCAGGGAAAAATAAAAAAGTCCAAAACTCAGTGATATGAATACATGATGAAAAAATTCAACTCGTTCAGTAACAAATAATGACGTTTTATTCGAAACCGGAACTCAAGATAACAAAACACAGAAAAAGTATATTTTGTTATTACGCTATACAGAGGTACAGGACGCCATATATAGGTAACAAAACACAGAGAAAGCATACTAAAATTAACCTTTGCAATTAATAAATAGCAGGAACCAAAAAAATCACCGAGCCTTTATCAAACAATCCTATTACGACAAAGTATTCAATGAAGACTTTTAGAAATGACATCCCAAACAAAAGCCTGATTTAACTATTTGCATCGACTCGACTGGCTCTTTAATAAATCTTGGCTTTTATGGCCTCTGTGGTAGAACACCAAACCTTTTAGACTAAACGTTGGAACGCGAACATTAATGGAGCTATCTTCAAGATTCTTGAATATTCTGAGTCCTTCAATTTTTGATTAAAATTCGAACCATTATATCTAAAATGATTGCTAAAACTAGGAAAATATTAATTCAATATCATTCTATAGCCATCACTATATCTGTAAAACAATCTTCCTGAAAAGGAAATTTACACAAATTCATAATAACAAACATAATATTATGAAAAAGGTAAATGAAATTAGGTTCGTTGTGGTGTGACCCAAATTCTACTTCTGCACAGAATTTGGACTCATTCGGTCAAAGAAAAGATCCATACGACGAAACTAAAAATAAAATTCTTCACCTTATTATAATATATAGAAGGAAAGTGGATAGAGTACCCGCGCTGCATAACATACATCGGTAACCTTTGTGAAATAAAATTTAATCTCATATATTTTAAGGTCAGCATGATATGCATTGAAATTACTTGTTTTAAATTAACAAGCATTAAATTAATCAATTAAAGAACATACAAAATTATAATCCAAAAGATAATAGCAGAATAATGTTTTAGGCTCGATTCGTCTGTATTTACCTAAATTATAAAAATTTGATCTCGTTATAACTCGAACAGCAAAGTACGTATATATCATTGATTATAATAATTAAAATAATAAAAAGGTTACAATAAAATATGTTTAAAAATGTTTTTAAAATATATTAAAAACGGAAAAAAAATCGTATTCGAATGAGGTTTGAAGAATCGAAATGCTTGTTTTAGTAATTTATATTATCCGAGTTATGAAGTTTTGAGTTTTATTGATTTAAACCAATAAACATCATCCCCAATAAAGCATTTGAAATCGATTAATAGATCTTTTTAAAGGTCACCATTAGAATGGACTAATTTCGTTTAAAACATTAATAATTAAATTTTCATAAGAAGGTCAACTTTGCTTGCAGAGGAGGGGAGATTATTATTTAAATTGATAGTGTGGCAAGAGTATTTTACTAAAAATCATCGTATCGTAATGATCGAATGAGTAATTGTAAACATAGTGAGTTTTAAATGTTAAAACAATACTTAACAGAACTTTTTACTTCTTTCAGATTATTTTACTAATTGGAAGTCTGTATTTTCACTATGGACATGGGGACATGGTGTATATAACTATATTAAATATTTAAAAAACACGTCTTTTGAAATGCCGTTAGTCAATGGAACGAAGTATTTTCTCCCTACAGTAAATATAACTAAGCAAATCTTAGGATTTTGAATGTTTGAGTTAAAAAGAAAGCGCAGCATTTTAAAGAGAAATGCATATAATGAATCTCTCTGAAATCGTCCCGACAAAAGCTACTAAAACATTCATCATTATGACTGAAATAATTAATGCTTCGCATTGAGAACACTTTCAGTTGCGGAAAACTTTGAATTCAAGTGCTTTCAGATCCGAATTTTGTTTGTCCTGAAAACGAGTTAATTAATGTTTGGTAACTGTGTAAATTAATGGATAAATTATTGTCCTAACTCTTTGATATTTTTAAACAGTTGGAAACAGGATCAACTTTATTATTCAGTTATTAATCAAGACAAAGTTAATGGTTTCAACGCCAAGTAGTCATTAGTTGCAGATTTTGTGCTTTCTCAAGTAAACTTCATATAATTTTTAAAGACGATGAGTTAAAAGCAATTATTTAATACTAATAACAATTGTCTTCTGGGATAAAAGGAAATATAAAATTCTACAACAAAAGAAGTCGGAATGGTTCTATGATACTTTTATTATACTTTTATTATTTAAAAGTATGATTTTATTTGGTTTATAAGGGAAAACTAGTATTATCACATTTAGTGACAAATATATAACTTTTAATATCGACAAAGTATTCTAAGAGAGAAAAGTGTAATTGTCTAAATATTTAATTTCGAGATTTTAATGAATATCCTCATTTCAAATTTTCCTGAGTTTGGAAAATTTATTTTTTAATCTGTTATTTCTTACATGTGATTACGACTTTTCCGAAATGGAATAAGATAAAAAAATTAAATTTGGAATGCGATTTTTCCTAATAAAATAGTATATCTAAAACAAATCTTTCAGCGGAAACGTTGCATCTACCATCGAGAACAAAAGTACGGCAAGGCCCCCCCCCAAAAAAAACCCCCAACAACAACCCCGAAATGTGTTAAATAAAAGCAATTTGGGATTCTGATTTTTCACCAAAATTACACAACTGAGTAAAATTTTGGAGCAAATTTACTACTGTTCCTTTGTTTCTCGATTTAAGCGATATTGTATGATTGAACGAAATGCAAAATAAATGAACAAATACAAAGTACTAACAAGCTAGAAAATTAAATAATTTATTCAATGTGCAAATTATAAACCCCCCACCAAAATTGCAGATATGACTAACGTCTTGGGTCTATTTTTTATATGCAAAATATCAGATAAATACAATCTTAAAAAATGTAATTTTTAGGCTAATGGCGGTTTTAAATATCAAAACTTGTCAAAATCTAAACTTTTCGAAATCTGAAAATCTTTATTAAAGGTTTTTAAACCTTTATTTACAGACGGTACTTAAAAGTACCTTTTAAATATAGCTTATATCTTAGTAATATGACCATTTTTTCTGAAGGTATTTAAGATAAACGGAGAATGTAACTAAAATAGCATGTAGTTAATATAAGTTAAAAAGATATAGATATTTCATTATTAATTAAATTAATTAAGAAAATGTGATTAATTAAAAATTTTTTCTTGGATTCCCTGGAATTATTGTAAAAGGAAACCTAAATACTGGCTAAAATATAAAGTTGAAAAATTGATGGCAAACTAAATCAGTAAATAAGGGGTTAATTCCTTATATTTCATATGTTCACAATAAAAAAAAACATTTGATAATTATTCCTCAATGTTTTTGCATTTACCAGTCTCCACGATAACAAAATTCATTCGAAAAGGAATAAAACGATTTCTAAAAGTTCAAAGGCTTAACACTTATACTGGTGTTTAGGACCTATAAATTGATGTTATTAAAAACTTTATTCATAATTAATATAAATTTTCTATATCGAATATTTAATTTCTTGGTTTGAATTTTTTAATTTAATTTTAAAACAAATCAAGCATTTTTTGATTAAGTTTGTAGAGATTACTCAAGCTGCTAAACATTCTTGTCCAGTTGTTGGCCAA
>JAOUZG010000367.1:368859-378981 GCA_026289955.1 Argiope argentata
AAAAGCTCTGATAAAAAATAAGTAAATTATTACAGAAAATAAAACTTAGTGAAATGTAATTTTGTGCATGTGATTATACGAAGTAAAATAAATAGGAAATGCGATATTTTTTTAAATAACCAATGCGAAACAATGTTTTTTTGGATCGTTTGCAATACTAAAGTGACTCATTCAATGAAACAATGAACATGAATGAAAATATAATTAAACTCCCACGCGCACGTGGTACTTGGACGTTCAAGAAATGATGCTCTGACATGATACATTGAAATATACATAGCAGATTTCATTATTTTATTTTTTTATTTCATACTTTCTTTGATTTCCAATATTTCTTTGTTATCCAAAAACAAAATTAAATGTTTATAATTCCTCTCTGGCCACATTCGCCAACCAATTTCTTCAAAAGATGCTGCTGTTCAGTTATATTAACCTCTCGTTTTAAAGCAACACCAGAGATGTTTTGAGCAGAACCTTGTAATTTCGAACCATGGTCAGATGTCCAGGACGACATTTGATTTGGAGCTCACCTTTTTGACAATTTTGACCACACCAGTGGGAGGACGCTCGTAGCCCCAACGGATTTAAAGTACACGAAACCGGCTTACTCGACGGTTCTTCGGCTTCTGAACGTCTGAAAAGCTACCGTTTCGATGTTGAGATCTTGCCATCTGGTCACCTGACTAAAGAATGGTGTAATTAATTTGATTAGCAACCAATAAAAGTGATCTCAATGAAGCTCCATTTATATTGTTACGTTTTTAGCTCAGCGGATTCGGATGGAATGGACTTTATTTGAGGACAGCACAAACAACTTTATTTACAGCTATTTACAGGATGACGTGATAAAGTAAAAATTTCAGATGAATACAATCCAGCAGTCAACAGTCACTAACAGCGTAAATGTAAGTCTTACGCACAATAAACACAGACTGCAAAACAGCTATCGTATAGCACAGATACAGTAAATCGCAGCGAGCTCAATAACACAACATTAACAGCAAACGTAAGCACAGTTCACTAATCCTCTAGTCTAGCGAGACGCTTCCCTTCCGAGAGGAAACTCTCAACTAACTCACTCACTCCGGCTACTCGTCCCTTATATAGCCGAGGAAGCGCGTGCCCCGAAACACGAGAAACTTCTTAAAACAATACGCGAGATCCAGCGGCTACTAGACTATTCCTTTCGCCAAACCAACCAAACTGGAGCGAGGCTCCTCGCCTAACGTCGCCATCTTCGGCTGCTTTTCGCGGTTCTCGCCCGCTTGTAACAATATTACTTGAATAAAAAATTATATACATGTTTTAAGTCTAAAGAATCCATGCACACTATTGACACCAGAACTAATCAATGGAAGTGCTTAGAGTTTAAATTGTATATTAAAATATGTATAGTAAAAAAATGTAAAAGAATGATATTCATATGAAAACGGTGTTAGTTATTTGTTCCCAAAATGTGGAAACCTGGTCTCGGATCAGGAGCCGTACGGTTTCAGGTTCAAGAACCCATTCTAGCAATGAACCATTGTGTGAGGGGAACCAATGAACGTTACATCCGTCAGGGCTGAACGTCCTGCCTCTGCTGTGGTGTGAAGCTGAGGTGCCAGATCAGGTGTCATTACTGTTATCTGTTTGAGGTTAAAACTTGCGTGGTCCTTCCGAAAATAGCACTGTTGTATAACGGGACGTCAATATAATTAAACTAAAATAAACCCAGATTGGGAATCCTGAGTTAATTTTTTTATTGGGTTGCGACAAGACCTTGAATGTATAAGTTGTACTATTTCACAATTTATAAAAAATATGTGCAGTTTTTAAATATTATATAAAATACTTTAAAAAATAATTTCATGAAGAACTAATCAAATATCATTTTTAAACTTCGTATTTATTACAATTGTTGCCATCAAGTTGTAATAAAAAACTTAATTATAATTTAAATCTCATTAATTAATTAAATTTTATTTGATTGAAATCGTTTAAATGCATTGCTATGACTATTATGTGACTCTGTTTCATGTATCTTTTCTGGACTCCGGCCTTCAATCTTTCTATTAATTCATAAAAAATATTATGCCAATATTCCTAATTTATATTCAATTTATTTGTCCTATAAAAAATGGCAACAGGATGGATCGATTTCATTCTGCTTCTTGTAATTATACATCATCATCATATGAAATGATGATCTATTACTATAATATCTTCCTTGAAAGAAGAAAATCCGTTTGTGTTTGTTTTACTGAGAGAAAAACATTAATTAACTGTATTTTGGGAGAAAAATTTACTATGCCCCTCTTATCTTTATGAAAATAAGTGTGAATTCTGACTTTTTATCTTTTTCTTATTCCAACCACAAAAGAAAGAACTATTATTAAAAGATAAAGGGAACTGAAAATTTAGATAAATGATTATAATTCTTCATATTTCTAACATTATCACTGAAATTATTCTCTGCTTTAGAAATCCAATAAGAAATCTAATTAGTTTATTTGATCATATATTTAAAGTTTGGTGTTATACTATTTTAGTTAAATTCTTCTACTTCGTTTTCAAAGAAAAATATAATTTGATTAGCAATGGAGAGTATTACATTCAATATTTCTATCAATAAATTATATATTTAAAATTGTATTGATATGTCATTGTCAATTAATATAAAATGAAAACTTAACTTCAATAATTGTAAGATTATTTTCTAATGCATCCTGAAGTTTATAATGTATGTTTTTTATGTCTGCTGAAATATTTAATTTTCATCCTTTCAAATAATTTATAATATTAAAATAAAATTTGTAACTTAAATGGTTCAATGGTAGAATGCTATAAATGGAAGGCGACAGTTTGCAAGTTTCTGTCTGAGTGAGGCACGTTCCCTCAAAATTGTTTTGTCATTGATTTACTTTTTGTTATTTACCATTTGTTCCAGAACATTCTTATATTTTCTGTATCTTTCTAAATCTGGAAGATTCCAGTCATTTCGCCTTGTGGAAAAAAAAAACAGAATCAAAGTTTAGTTTCTGGAATAAAGATTAGTGAGTTTATATACGCGTTCATTTACGCCATAATACATATTAAATGCTTTGACTTTTATTTTATTCTAAAAAAATTATCTTTATATTGTAGCTAAATCAAATTCTTGCAGTGGTTTTGAGAATGCGATTTATAAACCATATCCAATTGTTTAATCATATTTTATATACAAAAATAAACACTTTCCAGTGTTTTTCAATTCCTAGAGAAATATCTAAAAAAGGTTATTATAAAAATATAATGACACATTTTAATTGATTATTTGTTAAAACTATGTATGCCAATTGCCATTGGAACGGTTTTATTGATAAGATTTTAATCCAAAGCATATTTTTCAAAATAAAATATTTACACCACTCTTATTACTTTGAAATACCAAATCAAACTTTAAAAACCATTTTTCAACTGACCGTATCATTCCCTTATTTAAATAAAGGATTAAAGTATTTCAAAAAATGATACTTATTAACTTATCTCGTAATTTTTACATAATATAATTATTACAATGCTGTCGATACTAAGCTTTCGTAAGCTGTTTCTTTTTGTTATGGGCGTATTTCAACAACTATCAATGTTCAAAAATGAAAAGTAACTGCCGTTTGTGTGTCAGAATTTTGCTTTTTTTTGACGTTATAGTAAATGTTTTTTTTTATAAATACCAAAGTACACTTGGATATTTATTACCAAGGATATATATACAATGGATATTTATTCGAAATATATAGTTAAATATATCTTCCTGAATTTCCTAAAACATTTCCATTTTTTAAAATAATCTATTACATAATAAAAATAACTTTTTATTCCTTTTTTATTTTCAAAAACTTTATTATGTTTTTGGTAATCATTTTTAGCCCCATTTTCCCAATTGTTTTTTAGATTTAATTTACTAAAATTACTTATTTTTATAATGTATTTTTCCTTTTTTTTCTCTTCCGTCGGAGTTCTTTTTGGTTTGTTGGTCTATGCAGAAATAAACAGTCTTTGAACAGAAAACGATGATGACGATTATGAATTCAACGGACAGGAGTATACAGAGACTACAAATATATACAGTCGACACGAAAACAGACAAAACAGCAGTACACTACAGCAAACAATAGCCCACAAGTCGTAATCGTTGGTAATAATAGCAACAGCCCGCAAAGATGCCTGACAGAATTCTACAGGTGAGAGAATCTTCATAGCTTTATGCTACGGTCTCTCCAAACGGCTGAATTCACCACTGTCACCTCACTTTAGCTATATACAACTTCCGACACACTACAACATGACTGGCAACTTCTCACAGGACTCGATGTTGTTTCCACAATAAACAACAAAACTCAACATACAGCTCAGTTAAGCAATCACAACTGCTTCAATTCCTTTCAACATATCGATATATGACTCCGACTGTCTACGATTCATCATAGCTTGAGACAACCGCCTTTTTATAGTTTCAGGGAGACGGGCAGAGAAGGTTCTGTGCTTATCTTCCCTCCACTATTGGCTGGATTGTTAAAATTCTGGAAGTTTCCAATATTATCTATTTTGCCGTTAAACTGGTCAAATTCGTCACCAAATGGTCGCCAAGTTTGTCGCCAAGCTATGAGATCACTTAAGCGGCACCCAACAGGACTCACCATAAAACCGTCTTTCTTACGATGATACTATTTGTGCTGGGAAGCAAAATTATAGGTTTGTAATAGTATTATTGTATTATTTTTATAACTTATAACATAACAAAGAAGCCAGCGTCCTGGCATGGAGGTAGCACACCTTCCTCACGATCTGGGAGTCCCGGGTTCGAGACCTGGTCAGGGCATGGTTGTTCTCCTGGTTACTATTTGTGAGATGTGTGAATGTGCCCCTCTGTATAAAGGGTTTGTGCAAGCGAATGTGATGAGTGTGTAGCTAAGTCTTGCTCTTGGTCCTAGTTGGTGATACTTCAAGAACAAGAGACTTTTATTCGGCTTAAGAATCGATGACGGCCGCCAGTTTGCTTGTCCGTGGCAAGTTGCATTAATAACAACAACAACAGAACTCAGATAACTTTTTACTCTTCGTTTCAACTGAAAAAGTGTCGTTTCTCTTTTGGCTTTCATTTTTACATCCATTTTTTTACTTTTGAATTTTTGGATTTTTTAATTCTTTTTAAAAATTGTTATTCTTAAGATTTGAATTAATCAATTTTTATTATATGGAGGAATAATTTTTTCATTTTAAATAAGAAACAAAATTGGATATATTTCTAAACTAAAAATTATCGCATTTACTCTACATATTAATAATTAAAGAGAAAATTTCAAAGCCTTTCATAAAACAAAATTAGAAAGACAGTCAAAAAAATATTTAATTTTTTTGCCGCATAATCTAATTTAGAATTACTGAAATGACGAGAACTTTGAAAAGCAATTTATCAACAAAAGAAAAAAAAGCTTTAAAAAACTCAAAAGCATTATTTAATAATAAATAATAATTTTAATTATTTTAGAAGTTTTAAAATAAAAAAAAACAATATGTAAATCATAAATAATATTCAATGCGGGTTTAATTATTGTGTACAAATAATCCGTAAGTTTTATCACAATGATATCGTTTATTTGAGAGATAAATCTCAATCATAAGTGATTGATGAAGAGTCATTCTGGGATTGTCATAAGAGCATTTGATCATTGAGACAAAGCGACATCCGTGAAAAAGAAGAATACATTTATTTTACAAAAGCAGATCAGTTTCTGGACATGAGTTAAGAGAAACATATGTGTTTCTATATATCGAGTAATATATTAAACAAGTAATATAAATTTTTTTAAAAAAAGTTAATTCCTACTTAGGTCAAGAAATAAATTTTTAATTTTATTTACTTCTCATAAAATAATTTCAATTAATATAAATAATTCATCCAAAAAATATTGATTTTCCCGAGAATTGAACTCGCATTCTTCACCTTCACTTGAAAAATAGTGAAATCCTTACCTTTTACCGATTGAGTTACTACCTGTCGATTTCAATTTTAATTACAAACTGCTAAAACTCTATTTAAAGTATCAAAAATTAATCAAATTTCATCAATGAACTATTATTTGAAAAACTGTATTAGCATCAAATGTGTGTCATACACAGCGTGTTTAAAAATGTATTTGAACTTCAGTTGATGAATAAAAAGTATTTTTATCAGAGATTGAAAATTTGAACAAGATATATATAGGGAGAGAGTGTGAAATAATAGTGGGAACTGAAGAAGTTGACAAGGCAAATGCTGAAACAAAAGCAAACAATAATGCTAAGCTTTGTTACAAACAAAAAAATTACGAACTATTGTTTGGTAAAAATTATAAAATATTTTTTGAAGAATTTATACGTCATTGAATGAGAAATCCAGAAAGAAAAAAGCATCTAATCCCGAAAAAAAGATGAAATCATAAGTTTTTGATGAGTCATCATGGTTTAACCTTTCTTGAATCAAAAGAATATAATCATTTCAATATGTACCTGTTAGTATATTATACATTTATTTAATTAAGTGAAAATGCATTAGAATATATTTATGTTGTTATTCATTTACAATAAAATTTGAAAATTTAAATGAAACTCTATGCAAAAATTTGTTTGTTATCTATAAATATATATAAGCGAAATACCAATGACTCATCACGAGATCTCCGAAACTATAAACCCGATTGCCTTGAAATTTTGCGTAATTACTAGTTTTGCATAGTTCACATATAGACGATCACTAAAAACGGATTTTACGCAAATCATATTCCAACGGATTTTCATATTATTACACCACTCCCAACTCCACGCCAAATCGTAGGTGTAATCTGTTGCTATGACAACAATTAACATTTAAAACGATCAATTTTGGTTATATATTTTAATTTAAAAAATATTTTATTTTTGATTAATATTATACTGAATTTTCATATATATTTTTCAGAAGTAATTTTTAATAATAGATTTTTAACTGTGGAAAAATTTTCAAAATATATCATTGATTTTATGTTGACAATTTTTATGATTTAGATATACCGGGGATCCAAACATGTTGAATAACGGGGAAGCGTCCCATTACACAATACCTCATGCGTAACGTGGAAATCTATGTATGGCAGATTCACTGGCTGACACTATATTTCCTGACTTTAAATTTTTAAAATTTACATTAATTATACACTACATTAATCATAGATTAAATTAATTATATACTACATTAATCATAGATTAAATTAATTTTATACTGCGTTAATTATAGATTACATTAATTATGTACTACATTAATTATAGATTGCATTAATTATTTACTACATTGATTATAGATTATATTAATTATATATTACATTAGTTATAGATTACATTAATTATAGATTACATTAATTATATACTACATTAATTATAGATTAAATTAATTATATACTACATTAGTTATAGATTACATAAATTATATACTACATTAATTATCGATTACATTAATTATATACTACATTAATAATAAATTAAATTAATTTTATACTACATTAATTATAGATTACATTAATTATGTACTACATTAATTATAGATTGCATTAATTATATACTACATTAATTATAGATTATATTAATTATATACTACATTAATTATAGATTATATTAATTATAGATTAAATTTACATTAATTATAGATTATAATATAATACCCAGTGAAACGGACGGGTATTAGCTAGCATAACAAATATTGAAACTCAAAAGTGAGAACAATTAGTTAAATTAAATTTATTGCTTGAATTTATCAAAAAATAACAGACCAAGTTCAAAATATAAGCCACATCTGTTTGAGAAAGGGCTCTCGGTGTTTTTATATGCCTATATAGATGTGATAAATGAAAAATTGAAAGAGCCAGATAAATGAATTCTAGCATGTAGTATTTGCGCCATAATATCAGGTATATGCTGAATTTTGAAGTGAAATTGTAAATAATCTCTTTCTCTGTGTAAATGAATAAGTAAACTCAAAAATTCAACTGATTAAGCAAAGGGGAGTCGATATGAGGTCTTGATATTAAAATTGTGGATCTATTTTGAATTATGGATTCAAACGCTTAAAGACAAATCATCCCAAGTTCAAAAGCAACCATTTCATTAGTACGACGAAACTTACTACAGAAAGACTCATAAACCAGAAGTATTTGAAATAATTGGGAGGGAAATACATTCGAATCAATGATTCTGACAATGAAAAAAAATAATAATAAATAAAACATACTTTACAATGAAGGGAATAATATGTATTTTTGAATAAACAGGATTTACAAATATCGAATAATAAAATCGAATAATAAAAATATGTTAAAAATATTGCATAATTTTTGTCTCCATGATTTGATGGTTTTTAATTTTTTTTTCAGAAACGCAAATTAAAAGCTTAAAAGATAAAATCAAATTATTTTGATAATCAATTTTATCTAAATAATAAATTAACAAAAGTTTTGATGGAATTTTTGTTATGTAGAGTAGGAAATGAAAAGAAGTTGGATTAAAATTATTTTTAGACAAATTCAAAATTTTAGAGCTTAATAAATCTAAAAATATTTTTGACAAAAATTCTTAATTTTTCAATAATATATCAAATTAACCAGTTAATTTCGGAATCAGTTATTTAAAATCTGCTAAGTTCCACTTTTATTTAGTCAAGCGATAACCCATATCCATAGTCAAATGCAATAAAATTGAATAAATTGTAAATTTTTCAAAAAATCATAGTAAAATTAATTAGTTTTACATTTTATTAGGTAAAAATTATATGAATAATTGGATTAACATGTGTAAACGTCGAACGCTAAAATTAATGAGAAATAAAATTGGTGCTTAATGAATGAAAATAAAATAAACTTATATATCTATATATAATTACTTCCAAATATTTAAAACGACATATGTAAAGATTTTATTCCATTAAATCCAGGATAGTAATTTTATTTTTTCGGTTTCTTTATTTTACAAAGCTTAGACCCATCCAGTTTCATTAAAATAACTTTTGTATTCCGAACTTTTTAATTAGGGCGAAAAAAAAAGTTCTTTCATGAACGAAAATGATAAACAACATAACAAAAATACTGAATTATTCGTCGCATTTGCCTAAAACATTTGATGATTGTCAATAAAAGCAGAAGCATATGCGGAAAATACAGAATTCAAGCTCCTTAAGATCTGAGGTTATTTTTTAGTTCCAAAATTTAATTAATTTCCAGAAACCTCCAAATTAGGACTGAAATTCTTCTTGTAAATTGTTTGGTCCACCTATTAATTAAGGAAAAGTTAATGAGTTTCATAACTACGCAGTTAATTGCTAAATTATTTGTCTTTTCAAATAAACATTGCGTAGTTTTCTAACAATATTAAGTCAAAAGGAATTATTTCTATGTTGGTAGGTTCCAAATTAAATTTAGAGACAGAAATGGGATTAGGAAAAAGCAAAGAAGTGGAAATAATGTTATGCTGTATAATTTTTCTCAAGATTCAAAATCTAGTTTTATTCCGTTTATGCTGAAGGAGGATATAGTTATTTTCAGAAATAAATAAATAAATTAATTAATCTTTAACTTTTTGATATAAAAGACCATATTATTCAAAAATGCGACGTACTGAATTTGGCATCTTTCTGAAATTTGTAATACATTTCTAGAATTATGATTGTTGATTTATGAAAATGATAGGTCAAAATCATAAAAGGATGGACATATGAATTTATTTAATTGTGTATCCATTTAACCATATATATGCAACAACTGTATATCCATTTCAAAGTCTACAATAGCCTGTCAGTATAGTTATGTATCTTGTATCAACAAAACAACAACAACAACAACAAAACAAACGAAGGTCATTAAATAAAATTTCGTATGCAGTTTTTATTTATCTGTGTTTAGCTTCAGATTGAATCTGTCAAATTTTGTTTTAGAAAATAAATCAAAAATAAAAACTTACAACTTTACAAAAATAAAACATATGCACGCCCACCCGCAAACACACACACGTACGCACGCACACGCACGTACGCACGCACACGCACGCACGCACGCACACACACACACACACACACACACACACACACACACACACACACAC
>JAOUZG010000367.1:383602-398007 GCA_026289955.1 Argiope argentata
AATATACATATGACTTTTGTAAGTCATTAAAGTATCTGACATTCATTTATGGTATCTGACATTTATTACGGAATTATGGAAGAAAGCATTTAGGTTGTAGACACATTAATAATTGAATATTTGTAAAAATTGTTCCGTAGTCTTATCAGGAAACGGTTATAATAAAAAGTAATCCTAAGCACAATCTTCTTTAAAAAGCCTTCTCAAATTTCGGTAAATTATGAATATACATATAACTTTTGTAAGTCATTAAAGTATGAACATTAATTTATTTACTAAACATCAAATGATAATTGATAATTTAATTAGAATTTTACTTAATGATGTGAATTTTTGTTGTTAGATGAAATTGATTGAATTTATGAATATAAAATTCAAGGATAGAACACGAATCCGACTTTCGAGATCACCATCAGCTGGATTTATTAATGGTCTCCCATCTCGGTTTCGGATACGGAAACATTAATTCAAGGGATTCTGACATCTGGATTCGTTCACACATGAAATAACCTTCATCAGCTTAATGATTTCCTGTCATCAGTGATTTGTGACCAGAATCAGAGGTGCGATAATCTCAGATTTTCCTGTTCTTTTGGCTAATTTGAACGAAAGTTTTCGCTGCATCGGCTTTCTTGATCTTAAGAATGGTTGTTACCCTACATTTTTTTAGAGAACAGCATCTTATAAACACAAGAAAAAGTGGGAAAAGTTTAATATATCAAATGAAAATACTACTTTCTGAAAAATTCGGATAAATATTAGTATGATGTTCAGTTTCTTCTGACGGTATTTTATTCTAGTTTTTCAAATTCTTTGATTGCATTTTTTCAGATTTCATTTCTGATTGCAAGAAATTTTGTAATTGCTTAATTTTCTTTAGTTTTGATTCAAGGTTGTATTATTTTCAAGATTTCATATTAAATATTTTTATGACACACAATTAAAAATTATTACTCCCTTTATTAAATCAAAAGACTGTAAATAAAACCGTTAAAATATTTAATAAACACTAATATATTAGAGTTCTAGAGTAGAGTTATTTTGTATCTATTATAAATATCATTAAAACAATGCTCTTTTAGATATAGGACGCTAAAAATAATAAAATATCAAAATGTATTAAATAAAAAAAAAGAAAAAAACATTAAACCATCTTTAGGAATTAAAAAGCTATAAATTCAAAAGCAATTTGATATTCCAGTGAACTTTTATGAGGCTTTGCTTTGTGATTCAGATTAAAATATTCATTAAAATATTTTAGACATTTTAGTAAATTGATGAAAGTAAAACAACTCTCTATTTAAATTTTAATACTTTTCTCATGCATTAATTGGTATGCATATATACTCGTTTTAAAAATATCCAATTTTTTAACTAATCTGATTTTACTAAATTACCTCTATGTGATTTAATATTTTAAGTAAAATAATTTATCCAAACCACTTACATGGTGGTATACTTAAAAGTTTTATTAAAGACATTAATATTAATCTAATCCTAATCGTTCACTTCCTAAATTCTAAAACTCTTGATTTCTTTGCAGTGTAGTTTTTTTTTACCATACTAACGAATTATCGTCTCAATCATGTTTAGAATTTCCAATAAAACACTTTTTTTATCAATATTTTTGATGCGTCTATGAAATAGAATTTTTTTTCCAAATCAACCATATAATTCTGGCGATGCAACCTTTTAAATTAAAAAAATTATGAGTTTTCATAGTAGAAGCAAATTCTTGTAATTAAATAGAATATTGGTGAAAAACTGGAATACAAGAAATGTACTCTAAATGACTATTGATTTTGTTCAGACTTGATACAACAACAAAATAAAAATAATGGAAATAGAGGCTTGCTAACATATAAAAGTCTAATACTTGAAAATATATTCAGTATTCTTAATTACTTCAATAAATAAAAGCAAAAAATTGTTTGAACTGAAAATATTGATTTATTATTCAATTCTATTACTTTAATAATTAAAATTGAGAAATCGTTTGCGACGAAAAGATTAATGCATCATTCATTTCATTTACTTTAATAATTAAAACTGAAAAATCGTTTGCGATGAAACGATTGATTCATTATTCAATCCATTCATTTTAATAAATATAAATGGAAAATCACTTGCATTGAAAAGTTCAATTTATAACGTGTGAAATTAATTATTTTCAAGACAAATTAGATTCATCAATCATAGACTTAATATTACAAGTTAGTTTATTAATTGCAAATGTTAAATTACGTATAAACTTATTAAACCATTGAAGCTGGAGAAAGACTGAAAACTAAATTTGCTTTTAATCAACACAACCTTGTATTATTCTGGATTTCTGTACTTCACTTCTTTTCTTTTACAAAATAGAAATGTGATCAATCAGGCTTACAGTCTTCACCACCTTAATACACTAAAACTCCTTTGATAGATGAACTGACTTTAAAAGAAAAATAAAGAGCTAAGGTTAAGCAAGAGACCTTCTAAGGGAAAAATTAAACTAGATTGCGAAGTAAGGAAATATAAATTACTCTCTTTCATTTTCGAAACCTTTGGAATTTTTAAAGTAGTTAAAGCAACTAATAGATCACAATTTTAATTTTCTTTTCTGCAATAATATAATTTAAATGAATGAAATTGAATATATTCATTCATTATCATGCGAGAACATCATGTTGTTTTGGTGTCTCCGAAATTTATGGGCAAAAATTATTCGTTTTTTGATCACCTCATCCATGACATTTGAGGTTTGTTTTGCCACTATTGTTTGAAATATTTTATTAAAGTTACTATCAATTGCTTTTTGTTTATCGTTTCCGTGAAATGACGTCATCTTCCAGTTTATTTACGATTTCTTACTTTTAAATAATTAATCTCGCACTCAGAAGATTATCGCTTGGTATTTTTTTTAGAATTCTCTTTTAGTTTTAACCATCGTAATTTTGTAAAACGCGACTTATATTTATTCTTTAATGATATTATAACCGCATTCTTACTAACTATATTTCTCAAAATACTGTGAATATTAGAATACAATTTTAATATTGATCTGTATTACGTTAATTGGATTTTACCGCATATAAAATAGCTTCCATTAATAGTGAATTTTTCGTCGAAATTACTTTTACTTCGGAGTTTTTTTAATTCCAAAATCAATTATTACGCATGCTTCTTTGACAGCAGATTCGTTTTTAAAAGGAAGACGAAGAACTGTGATATCAAAGTTGTTATTTCATCGAAAAATCTACGAGTTTGAAAACTTTATTTGCCTGCTGGAAAAATTGAAAATGAAAGTTCAAAAAAATTATCATTAGAGGAAGAGAGAAAAGTCTCATAACTTTTCAAACCGGTTTAAACTGTATAATGACTTTAATTAATAAAGATAATTAATGTTTTAAAAATAATAATGTTCCCACATGATAACTTGAAATTTCCTTCCGTAGAATTCATTTTTTCCCCATTTTTTCATTTATTAGGAATGCCAGCATTTATGAAACATATTCGGCTTTTGAAATAGATCCCAGGGGAATTTTCAAATAAATTCTTTTTTAATGACTTTGCTACTTTACTGAATTCGTCTTGTTTGCAAAAGATAATTTTTTTAATGATTAATAAATAATACGTGCTTAAAATGCCAATATCGAATACATTTATTTTATTCAACTTAGCTTTGTTCAGACAAGAATTAAAATTATAAATATGATTTGTTTCTAATTCTTTATTAAATCAAAATTTATTTTAAAATTCAAAAAGAATGAAAACAATATTTTATTTTTTCCATCCAAATATAATCAATATGCAGATGCAATTGATAAGCCATCTATAATGTTATCTAACTGTTATAACTAAAGAAATATGAGAGGCTTATCAGACCAAATACAAAACAGTTTTTCTCATTGAAAAACCAAACGAAAACAAAATCAAATACTAAGACAAACGTTAATGGAACGGATACAGTAAAATTTTTATATTTTAAGTCATAAAGTTCAGACAATCTCCATTAAACTTTTTATATTTTAATATTTCTATATAAACTTCAAAAACCTATGACAAAAATGCTTAAAGCAAATATTAGAATTATGGCATATTAAATCGAATTCTCAAAGCTGCAGGTTATTTTTAAAGTAAAAATATTGGTTTATAAGTTATTGTTATAAAAGAATCTTTTTTTTATATCGTCTCCAAATTATTTTTTATTTAATAAGTTGTTTTAAAATTTTTTAAGGCATACGTTTTTAAATATCGTAATTTTTCTTAAATATTATAGAATGCCCAAACGATTTGGGAAACCCCAGAAAACTATTTTTTTCCATTATATATAAAAGATGTTTAGAAAAGGATGTTAAGAAAGGATGTTAGAAAAGGATCTTGAATCTTAACAATGATTAAATGTCATTTTTCCACAAAATAAATACGTCTTTATTGTATGAAATATGAAAGAACTCGCATTAACAAATTTATCATTAGTTGACAATTTAAAGTTAATAATAAAGTTTACATCAATTGAAAGTAAAAGAAATAAAAAAAGTGAGTACTATCATTTCAATAAAAACGTTTTGTCTAATTTAAATTTTGTTTTTATTGAAGAAATCTCGGATACTTTGATCTCTCTTGAACCAATATGCTTTGTAATAATAATAACCCAGTTTTTAATTCAAAAAATTTAAACTATTTAATTCTTTTCACAAATTGTTTTTTATAAATTTTTTTACTTGCTGCTTTCTTCATAATATTTCTGAAACATAATTTATTTAGTCTTTGAATTTCTGCAGTAAATAAGAATTTAAGCGTTCAGAAATTATTTAGAATAATTGTCAAACGCAGCAATTTTATGAATTGCTAAGAATAAAAAAAATCACTTTCAGATTTTTCTTTTAATGATACGGCAAGAAAATAATCACCAAACAAAACTATTATTTGTCGTTAATGATTTCTTAATAATAAAATTTTTATGAATATATCCTTTGATAGAATTTGCTGAATAAACACAATCTTTTCAGGAATCTCGAACAGATGATATAAAACTTTGATAAAGAGGAATACATCTTCTATTCATTGAAAAATATTTATTTATGGCAACTGCAAAATGGCCATTATTATAAAATAAATTATCAGCTTAAAAAAAGTAATAGTTTTTTTTTCGAAAAAAAAATATGCATCTAGATAACTAACAAAAGTTCGTTATTGTAAATCAAGTCTTTTTCGAAAATCAATTGAAAAGTTATTATTATCATCATTAATTTTTTTATCTTAAACTTTTTTAAATATATTTTGCAAGAATACATGATAAAAAAGTATGAGTATTTTTAAAAAGTTTAGTTGCAAGATTGTAAAGAATCATCAAATTTTATATTTTGATAAAGTTTTGCTTTTTAAATTTATCTTTAAAGGTGCTTTTCCTGAAAAAAAATTGATTTTACACACACAAATTTTAATAATTTAATATTAGAATAAGATATATTTAACTTCTGTTTCGAAATAAGGCCTTTTAAGGGCAGAGAAAAAGGGCTGAGCGTACTTTGGTCCTTTTTCTATTTGTTGCCATACTGATGTCATACAGCGCCACCTAGGGTCTGATTTCCCCATGGTAAAACTAAGCATAAGTCTAAAAATATAAGTAATAATTGATAATTTTACAAAAATAATAACTACTGAAGAGTGATGTTTTATTTTCGTGATATTTAGTGATGTCTGTCAGCCATTTTATGTATGAATTAATCCATAAAGATGAAATTTAGTTTGTAATCTTAACACGGAATTTATGGATTCAAATCAAACGTTGGTTGAAATCCCTTGAAGGAAAATCTGTCTAATAGTTCTTGCGCACGTAACAGCATGATAATTCAAAAACTCAGAAAAGAAATGGAAGAAATTTGATTCGCTATTTAAAAGCTTATTTGAAAAAAAGCGTGTTGATTAAAATTAGTTTTAAATCCACCAGAGCAATAACCTATATGAGAGGCTTCAGGTTTATTGAGTTATATATGCATACGATAAATCAAAAATGGGGCCGGTGGTAAGGTTTAGGTTCGAAACCCTATTTCACCGAAGAACCCTCGTCTGATGCCCTTCTTCATACAGGCCTGATTTATCTCCCATTGATTTATTAAATAGAATGAACAGTTACTTTGAATGGTGCTTGTCTTGAATTTATCTTTTTAAACATGAATACAAGACATAACTTCAAAAAAGAGACTAAAGGCATATATTTCAAAACAGGGTAAAGATATTTGGTTTAGTAAGATTTGTTGTTGTGACTTATGGCACTTGCCATTAACAAGTTCTGTTGATACATCAGCAGATTTTAGGCCGAAGGTATGCGTCTCTTGTTTGAAGTAGCGCCAACTAGGGCCAAGAGGGCTACTTTAGCTACACACTCATCATAGTCGTTTGCACAGCCCCTTTTTACAGTGGGAGGGGAATAGTCACACATATCACAGATAGAACACACAACAACCATACTCTAACCGGAATCGAACCCGGAACTCCCAGAACACGAGGAAGACTCGCTACCTCTGTGCCAGAAAGACAGCAAATACGATTTAATCCACATCAATGAAACTCTAAACCTAAGACTTGACGAACTTTAATAATTTTAATAGCACCACAGGTTAATTTTTATTCACCTAATTCTTTAACTTAAGAATTATATGGGGGTCTAGTGGTCAGATCCCGACTGCTAATTTGGAAATTTTAACTTCAAATTTAATTTAGATTTCATTCAGAGATTTTTATGATTTTGTGTATTTATCGTATCATTAAAATTGATCTTTTGTATCTAGAAATTTCTGTTAACTGTTTTTGTTTTTGAACCGGCAAAATTTGAAGTCTTTGAACCACAATTTTCAAATACTGAAATTTTTTTTTATATAAATAACTGTGACGTATAACATTAAAATAAAAACTATATAGAGTAATTTAGAAATGGAGTTTCAGTAATTAAAAAACGAAAGCCAATTAAAGAATTTTAAATAAGGATAAAATAAACCTAATATACAAAATATTTTGAAATGAATTATAATATATGTTATAAAAACGTTGTGTTAGTAATAAAATATTTAAAAATCTTTTAATTAGCATTTATTCTATTTAGATCATCATCTTTTGATTTCTTTACAAGTGAAAAGATCTCAAACTAATATATTAATTAGTGATTTTCACTCCGGATTTATTCAATAAATTTCTTTAGGTGGTATTTCTCCCTAAGTTGGGATGACAATAAATGGAGATATTTGACTTTTAAATTAAAATAATTTCTTTAGAGCTTTAATTTAATTTTGAAAGCCATCTTTAAAAAGAACTTTATGAATCATAAAGTTCTCTTTAAAAAACGTGTCTTTCAAAGAGAACTTTATGATTCAATTATAGATATATTCTTTTCCTGGAAGTGTTATCAAATTAATCCATTTAAGCAATTAATAAAGAGAATACCGGAAGGCAAAAAATTAAAATTATTATTTTTTTACTTTATTGTCATTAAAGTGGTGAAAAATGTGGTTTAATTTAATTATTAGAACTTGGTATGTTTTAGTTTAAATTCATTTTCATTAACTTTTTTATTATTATCTGTTAAGTTACTCATCAAAGTAGTTTTTAGCGTAGTAGTTTAGTTACGTATAGTTTAGTTCAAAGTAGTTTAGTTACTCATCAAACTGGTCTATAATTTAATGGATTATAATTTAAAAAACTTTTATTTAACTTATCTTGCAGTTTTCGAAGTTTTGATTTTGTTTCTCGTTGTTTTGAACCTTTCAAGAATAATATGATGAATTATAATTATTCCTTTTCTGCTTTAAAAATAGCAAACGATTAAATTATTATTATTTTTTTGTTTCGTGAAAATGTCGTAAACAACAACAAAAATTATTCTTCAGAATTTTCGGACTGAACTGGTAATTGATATGATATTTTTAGTTGAATTTTCTGACATTTTACAAAAAAAAATTAATACTTCTGATTCTTTTATTTAATTTTAATAAGCTGTTCAATAAAACAATTCACCAGTGTGATTTAATAAAAATATTTCTTGTAAAAAAGAAGTTGAAAAATATTGGATAAAAAAAAGATAAGACATTTATAATTCAAATATCCATAATCTCGATTCCAAAGAATTTCAGATTCATATACAAACATTACAATTTTAATTAAAATAATTGAAAGATGCCACAATTTTTTTTTACTAGAAATATGTACCAAAAAATAGTTATTTTGCCTTTGATACCATTGTGATAAATATTGGAACCTGTATAAATAAAGTTTCAATATAAATAAAATGTAGTATATATTAAGATGTTTCTAGAAATATTAATTTTTTTTATTGGAAAAGTAGCTTTTTTATATTAAACAAAATATTAATACCGATAAAGTATTTACTTATAAAAATTATTTTTACCTTTTTTAATCAAAGAGTGATTACGAATTTCCTTATACTGACTATAGATTAAATAAAATAGAAGATTAAAATAAAATCTGCTTTGCATATTTCAATGTATCATGTCAGAACATCATTCCTCGAACGAGTAAGCACCACGTGCTCGTGCAAGTTCAATTATATTTTTATTCATTTTAATCGCTTCATTGAATGAGTCACTTTAGCATAGCAAACGATCCAAAAAACTAGCCTCGCGTTTATTGTCAGAAAAAGAAATAAATCCCATTTCCTATTTATTTCATTTCATATAATCACGCGCTCAAAATGACATTTTTCTAGGTTTTAATTAGCTGCAGACATTAATTTATTTCTTTTTAATCGGAGCTTTTGTAAATACGATGGCAACGCGTTATTAAAAGTTGATTTTTTGAGATGCTCATGCAGATAATACATTTTTTATTTTTTGCCTACGGATTTTTGTTGAGATTACAAACCTCATTCTCAAAACAACATCATGTTCTGACACGATAATAATAATAAAAATAAATTGTTTGAAAGAATCTGAGTTCAATAAAAATTTTCGAAAGACTTGAAGTCTTTTATATAAAACCAACAAACATTCATATCTGTAAGAAAAACGATGAAAACATTCTAATATTCATATTGAAATTTTGACATATCGTATTATTTTTTGAGTTGAAATTCCAATGCATAGATATTTGACGGTATATATATTTCTGATTGTGCTTTTGCCGAAAATTTGATAAACATTTTCAACAATTTAATGAAATTTTCAGAAATTTCTATCTATATAAAATATTTTTCATTCATCTATATAAAACATTTTTTCATTTTTTCATTTCATTCATCTATATAAAATATTTTCTCATCAATTTTTTTATTTTAAATTTTTTTGCTCAACCCCTTTTACATTTTTTAAAATAATATCTTCCTTTTGTCTCTAGATATTTCGTTAAATTGGTTTCTAAAACAATCCTTAGGGATAAATGCAAACGATATATTTTTTCGTAAAGGCCAAGCGATTTCGCTTTGAAATGATCTTTGAAGATCCACTTCGAACTATCTACTCTCAGATATCTCTAGAGAACAATGTACGCGAGAAAAATGTCAGAACGGGAGAAGTCTAAGCGAAGTAAGCTAAAAACGTAACTTATTCCGCTACATGAAAAATATAAGATCTATTTTTTACAGAAGAACCCCCTTAGCTTTTTTACTGAATATTATCTTTATACCTATAAGCCAAAGAAAAGCATAACACTGCTGAGAAAAATTCCCATAATCTCTGATGTCCGATCTTTTTGAACCTATATCTAGGGGAGAAAGAAAGAATTATTTTAATAAGTCCTGCCAAAAAGAGAAAGATAAAATATTTTTTGTCATTTCTGAAAGATAAAAAAAAATATCAAGATGCGGGAGATAATTTTCAGAATTTCTCATTTCCTTTTCAAAATAACTGACAGTATTACAGAAAAAATTACTATTTTAAAAGCTAATAAGTTTCAGTTAATTACAAAATATAATATTATTCAGATAGTTTAATCATTTAAAGGTCCATTTAAGCAGTACTTTTTTTATAACAATAGTGCATAATTTAATGCCTTAATGAAATGCCAACAAATGCACTAATTTATAAACATTGAAATATTCCTTTCTTGAATAATGAATTTCATAAAAAAGAATTTAGCAAATTTTTAGCTCATTCAATGAAATTAATCAATATTCATTTAGTCCATTAATATAAATTAATTAATTAAACAAATCAATAATTTTAAAATTAATTTTTACATAATAATAGGAATTCTTTAAACCGGTTGTCTTGCTTTAAAAACCGTTGTTCAAAAGTGACGAATTTACTTTAAAAAACTGGTTTTTAAAACCGTGTTTGAAAATCCATCAAATCCTAATAAATAACGGTTGATCCGTAGAGAACATCATCCCCTCTGCGCACTTTTCAAAATCGCCAACTCTTGCATCCTATCTCCCGGAGGAAGATATTCTCCAACGACTACATCGAATTGCCATATTTAGCGCTAAATAGCCTTGCCAAAAATTGGGTGATGCTCTCTCCTGTCGCACTTAAATAATTAACACTGCTGAGGTTTAGAATATTTTATTGACAGGAGTTACTTATTATGAAGTAAGAACATATAAATCAGCTTGTGATATATTGCTCTTTTGATGTCTATCTTGTAATGGGACATAAAATGTTTAAAATTTAATTTTCCAATTTCAAGTAAGAAAATTTCTATAACATATTTTCCGTATAGTAACAAAATCAATTCCATGTTCACTTATGTTTAAATAAAATTATAATTCATAAATTATACTAATAATGGTTGAATATATTAATTTTATTATTGTTTCCGCAGACTTTCAATTAGTTCATAGAAAAGTCGATAGAATATTATTTCAGATATATAGCTGATATTCCATATTTATAACAGAAGATCTCCCACTCATTTCTTTTAAACAAGTATATCATACATTTCGTTTCATAAAATTTCCAAATAAAAAGTAGAAAAGCTTCAAGAGGAAGAAAAAATATTTTCAAATCAAAGAAAGAATTCTCAATACGCAAAGTGCTATAACTATGTATTATTTCATGCGAGGTTTGTAAAAAAATAAGTATTTTAATCTCCAAATAAGGAAATCTGAAGATTTTAATGTATCTCCATTGGTCAAATTTCTCTAGTTCCAAAAAATTCCATTTTTGAATATTTCATCTTTAAGATTCGTTTTTAAAATCTTTAGAAAAGAAATGAAATAATTAAAAATTTATACTAAATTAAAACTGTAAAATATTTTTAAAAATAATGGCATTTTTATAAAATAATGGTATTTAATTTTTAATTTTGGAAAAGTTTGATTTCCTTTTTGGAATAGCACATATTTTCACTGGCAGATTTAGTTTAAGATGCGATCTAGATACAGGGATATTAGAGATTACGTATCGAATGTTCTTTCTATTACTTTTTGCCATTTTTAAGTAGTTATGTTAATATATACATACAGAAACATCTAGTGACAGACAGAGATACTGTCAAGAATAGTTCGAAATTTTTTTACCCAATTTCTGAGATCTATAATGTGGCAGTTAATTTAAATATAAAGCCCAAATGTTTCTGTAATTATAATACTTTCATGACGAATAAAAAGTTAAAAAGCAAAGACCTCAATATTTTTCAAGATTCTGTTAATATAAAAAAAATAACTATTTGGACACGACAAGATTAAGACTATTTGGAAGAAAATAAAACAAAAATGTAGTAGTCTCTAGACAAAACAGATAAAACACCATAATAGATAAGCAGTTTAAAAAACCATACAGATAAAATACCATGCATTCTCAAAATGAAACCCATTAAAAATATGAGATGTTTTGCGTCAGCCATTCTGAACGTAAATCAAATTGTTTTATTTACTTTTCAGAAGTGCAGAAGGGAATGACCTCTGGTAGTTTTTGAAAAATGACACTGTTTCTCACTTTAAATTTTTCAAACTGGTCTGGAGGTTTAACACCAAGCAGGAACTGAAAACAAATCTGAAGAAAGAAGCATTGAAATGTTTCTCATTTTATAAATGGAATTTGAGGAATTTTTTGTAGCTACTGGAAAATTATTTAGGTTTATCTTTTTCCCTTTTGATTTTCCAAGGAATATTTTACTATAAAATTCTGAAGTGTAGTTTAGTTTTACTTTCCACATTATAGTAGAGACTGTAGAGGATATCTAGAAATATTAATAAAAAAATCTTTAAAGTGAATAGAATCTCGACGATCAGTCATTTTTGAATTTATAATAACCTTTTGAATTATTTAGTAACTTATAGGAGTAGATAATACAATAAAGAACGCATACAAATAAATAATAACAATTACAACGTTTATTATTTTTGATTATAATTAAAGAGGAGAAAATCCCCTTTTCCACATAATTCTACTATTTAGTGAAGATAATAATATCTTAATACAGCACCAATACTATTTTAACTTGTATAAACTGTGCATACAAAATAATCTATAATATTATAGAACACGATTTTTTTCTAAAAATATATGTGCAGTTTGCCCTTTTTTTAATATATATATATATATATATATATATATATATATATATATATATATATTAGCTGCATAACGGATTACTGGTTTTTTTCATCTTCAAGTTCGTCAAGTTCTGATAAAATTGATTGGCCAGAATTACGGTTTTGAATATTATTTATCCGGATACTATTTGTATTATTCATATTCTAACAGGTTATGAAAATTTTGTACAAAACCAAATCATTCAATCTATACAAATGTAGTCACTGTATGGAATTTGAAAATTACAAAATATTTATTTTACTAAACGTCCTGTAAGTAAATAAACTAAAAGACTGCATTTTTATTTTTATCTTAAAATCTGTTATTTAATTTTCATAGGTAAGGGATTAAATATAAACGCTAATTTTTTTCAATATGTTACAAAATAAATCTAGTAAAGCACCAAATGCACGGACAAGTCATGGGACAAGGACAATTATCCTATTGTTTATCATTTCAAATGCAAGATATATTACTGAAAGTCCTGTAAACAAGTAAATAACCAATATGCCTTTAAAATTTCATTTTATTTTTCTAAATCTAAATTTTAAATTTCGTTGATAAGAAGTTCAATGCATGAACTCATTTCTACGAAATACGTGACGAAAATAATCCTAAAACCCGTGCATATGATTCACCATATGCACGGACAAGTCATGGGTCAAGGAGAATTCTCTCATTATTAATTATTTCAAATGCATGATATTATATTACTGAAGGTTCTGTAACAAGTAAATAACCAAAGAGGCTTTGCAATTTTATTTAATTTTTTCATATCTGAAATTTAATTTTCGATGATACGGAGTTCAATACACTTACTCATTTCTGTACAATATATGTTGAAAATGAACATAAAACCTACATGAAATTCCATAAGTTCAAGAATAAGTCATGGGAAAAGCAATTCTGTTATGCTGTTTACCATTTCAAATAAAAGATGTAATCATATCAATTCAATTTGCCTTATTCTCCAATGTTTTGTTATTTTAGTCCATACCTTTACATTTTATTCATATTTGAGTGTTTGTAAAATATATAATTAAATATATTCTAAATACTTCGAAGCTAACATTTTAGCAGTTCAAATTAAAAATTCTAATTAATTATCACGGTAATACCCAGAGATATAATAATACTAAATTATCTCAGAATTTAGAAAATAGAGATTCTTTAGAAATATTGCATGGAAAGCGGCTATTTACGTTCCAAAATAATATAGTCATTTATGAAGTATGTATATGTTAATAGAATACTTGGAATAAATAGTTGAGATGAAGTTATTTTCGCTTTAAATTAAATTTTGTCACCCAATGTAAACGAAAGACAGAACCAAATTCATCTTTAGACAAAACTAATTAAAATGCCTTCCTTCTAAAGTTTAATTTGCATTAGCAGAAACATTCCTTAGTTGAAAAGCTTTAATAAACAATTCGGATAAGAATAATTAAAACTTACTTTAAATATTGTGAACGTAACAGAAGAAGTTGAAAACTACAATTACCTATTATATGCTTTAAAATAATGTTTTTCCATTTTATTCTCTAAATAATTTTTTTCATTAGGATTCGCAAAAGAAATTCTTACTTTATTTAATTTTGTAAACTAATTATAAAAAAGAAATTACTTTTTGATTTCTTAATTATTTAACTTAGAATTTCATTTGAGAAACCTTTTTAATTTGAGAAGCATGTAGAAACAAAGTACCCAATTTTGGTTAAAATCATTTGCTTCAATTAAAAAAATATTTTCATTATTTTTATTTACTTACCATCCATAGATTTCCTGAAATGTCTATGGTACTCATGAAGATAGTAAAAACATCGGTTTTTCTGATAAATAATCAAGTAAGAGAAAAAAATAAGGAAGAATTTGAATTTACCATATTCAATATCTATCTATCTATCTATCTATCTATCTATCTATCTATCTATCTAT